>BQNB010206228.1:0-10562 GCA_026074375.1 Tanacetum coccineum | reverse complement strand
TTATTAATTAGTATAATCTAGTTTATCACTATCTTTAGTTTTAATTCAAAACCAAAAACTAAAAGATAATCAAGCATCAAATGACATGCATTAACGTAAATCTTAATTCAATTTTCGTTGGGATATGACTCCAGAAGATTTAATTATTACTTTTTCTAAAAGTGATTCTTATTTCCAACGGGATACTTGATATTATATACATACGGCTAGTACGTATTTATACGGATATCAATCACATCGTCTTACGTACTCACTAGCATCTTTAATTACACTAGGCCAATAAAATCCGGACTGGCAAACCGTCTTTGTTGTAACTGAAGCACTATGATGTCCATCAGTAGGTCCCGAATGATAATGTGCCAAAATTTCAAGGGTTTCACTTCCAGCCACACATCTTCTCAATATATTATTTGGCATAGTTTAAATGCACAAGGTTCTTCCCAAAAGTAAGTCTTGACTTGCGAAAAAACCTCTTTCTTTTTTTGAAGGTCCAATTTGGGGGAACAACCTTTCCAACAATATAATTAACGAAATCCACATACCATGGTTCATCGTCATTAAACTTGGATTTTAGCAACATTAAATGCTTATCGGGGAATTCATCATCAATTTCCCTCTCTGTTAGGAATATAAAATTCCTATAAAAGTGGTGGTCGCTTCCATAGATAATTGTCGTTAGCTAGTAATTTTTGGAAACTTACATAGGTATTTAGTCTAAGGCCCATGGATGAGTCCATTATGCCAAGGCCCATCCACCCCTTGTAAGTATATAAACACCTCTCCATGCCTTGGAGAGGTGGTTGGTTGGTTGTATGTTTCATTTTCAATTAATACATTTCATTTTCTTTACTTTCTCTCACTAGAAAATACATCCTTCCTCGCACTTTCTCTCTCTAGTTCTGGGTTCATATATCAAAGATTACTTGTATTCTACAATTGGTATCAAGAGCCATGGAGTGATTTGCTTAGTTTTTTTGTTTATTTTTTTTGGTTCGTTTTTCCGTACGTATTTTCTTCTTTTCTTTTGTTTTCGAAGCTTAGTTGTACACTAAAAGGTCATTTACCTAGGTAAATTTGATCTAGTATCTTTGGATATAGGTGTATTTGCTTTGTATCAAAGAAAAACTCATTTTTGCTCACCTTTTGTTTTTGAAAAACCTTATAAAGTACAAATCTTGATTTTGAAATTTTCGGCTTAAAAACTAAAAAGTTGTCATTTTTAAGGTACCTATAGGTTTAAGAATACTAGTTGTACAAGAAATTTTAAGAAAAACAATAAAAAAGGTGTCTTTTTGTGTTTTAAAGATTTTGAGTTTCGTCCGTGTGTTACCCGAATTCGCAGTGCACGAATTGGCAATTTAGTGTCACCCGAATTCGCAGTACCCAAATTAGCAGTTTCAGTTGTAGCCGAATTCGCAGTACCCGAATTAGCAGTTTTAGTTGTAGCCGAATTCGCAGTACCCGAATTAGCAGTTTTAGTAGTAGCCGAATTTGCAGTACCCGAATTAGCAGTTATAGCCGAATTCGCAGTACCCGAATTAGCAGTTTCAATTGTACCCAAATTCGCAGTATCCGAATTAGCAATTTCAGTTGAACCCAAATTCGCAGTTTTGCTTAAGTACCTGAACTGGCAGTTTTTCTTAATCACCCAAATTGGCAGTTTTGCTTAAGTACCCGAATTGGCAGTTTTTGCTTAATCACCCGAATTCGCAATTTGCTTAATCAACCGAATTTGCAACTAGAACTTAAAACTCAAACTACATTAATCAAAATTATATGGTTTATTTCTTTGATTTGTAAAATCCCGTGAAACACTCACTTGTTTTCCCGGTTTTGTCAAGAATTGTAAATACAGTTTTGATGTTTCAGACTCAAAACACACAAAAGACAACACCCTCAAACATAATTACTTTCTATCACCGCTCAATCAAACAGTAATCTTTAAACATACCAATTTATCAATGGCGACTCTTGCTGACAAAGCGATTCTTTCGGGTGCTGACAATAGGTGGGTGTCGATTCTTGAAAAGCTTATTGAGCATATGACATGATGAATAGACAACATGGACGAAATGATTCTTGAATCCGTTGAAAATGGTCCACTCATCTGGCCTACGATTGAGGAGAATGGAGTGACTAGTCCAAAGAAATATTCTGAGTTATCTGCTATGGAAGCAATTCAAGCTGATTGTGATATCAAGGTAACATATTTCATTCTCCAAGGACTACCACCGGAGGTCTATGCATTGGTTAGCAATCATAAAATCGCCAAGGAACTTTGGGAAAGAATTCAACTTCTCATGCAAGGAACTTCATTGACGGAAACAGGAAATAGAGTGTAAGCTTTATAATGAATTTGATAAGTTTGCTTATAGGAAGGGGAAACACTTCGTGGATCTTTACCTTGCAGATTTTCAATCAATCACTATGACCATGAACATCTCACACCATCCTTCGACCCCGAACTGGAACAATTTTAAGTGAACACCAAGTTATATTGACATACTCTTTCCCACCTGGTCGGCAGCAAGCATTCAGTGGACGAGTCAAACCTGGCTTCTGGGATTTGCACACATGTAACATTGATCAGCTTCATGCTTACTTGGGATAACATGAATTTCATGCAAATGAGGTTGTTTAATTCTGTAACGCAACTCAGATCCGCTTGCATTGGTTGCTACCCATCAGATGTCCCAGGTCTCCTGATCATACTATCAAAACCCTTCATACCAAAACACTTAATTTCAACCACAGTTGTCACAATATCGTCTCCACAGTATGGGATCAGCCTTATCGTCTAACCAATACTTAACTCATCAATCATCAACACCTCTTTTAATCACTTATCCATCCAATGATTATTAATCCTCAATTCACCATAACGTTTATTCTCCACCATCATCCATCCCTCAATTAGAATATGTTCTTACAGTTAACCAACAATCTAAATTTTCCCAACCAGACTCAGGTCTAATTGTTCCAGTGTTCCAGAAAGGTGATCGATACTATTGATGCCTTCAATTCACATGATGTACTTTCTTTGACTGTGTTGTCACTTCCGCTAACCTACCAATAATTCTGCTGAGGATTCTTCAAACCCTACGGGGCAACAATCTACCATTAATAATGGAAGAGTTACCTTACAACCAATTCAGGGGAGACAAACTTATTTAGCTGCGGGTACTACAAAGACATACACTCCGGGAGCAAGTGGAAGCAATGCTGGGAAACAAAGGACGATTATTTGTTACAACTGCAAAGAGGAAGGCCACATGTCCAAACAGTGCACTAAACCAAAAAGGAAACGGGATGATTCATGGTTTAAGGATAAAGTTTTGTTGGTATAATCTTAAGCAAGTGGTCAAAATCTACATGAGGAGGAACTAGCATTTTTGGTAGATCCAGGAATTCCAGAAGGTCAAGCCACACAGACTGTCATTTATCTCATTATGGTTCAGATGCTCTTGCTGAGGTACACAATCATGATAATGTGAATAATAATATAATTAATCAAGCTGTGCGGGTGATGCTGTCTTCTGAACAGTCGAATGTTGTGACCATTCAAAGACTAAAATAAAACCAGTGATAGCAATATAAATTCCTTATTCTCTGTATGTGATTGAATCACAACAAGCAGTTGTTTAGAATTCTAACTCCTCTACACAACAAGATGCACTGCTATTATCTGTGATTGAACAAAAACCCAAGTAGTTGTTAATTGTTACCAGATAAATCTGGACAATAAATGTGTCATTGATACTTTACATGCTGAGCTGAAGATATAAGAACAAGTTAAAGTTTGAAAGAGACAAAAATGTTGATTTTAAGGAGCAATGATACCATTTCAGTTTCAAAGTGCAACCGTATATAGAGATTGATCGTCTTAAACAACTCTTTAGAACAATTAAAAGAAATAGGATATTTTATCAAAAAGATTACTCTTCTCAAAATATGGATTTAAGAAAGAAGGAATCTAGGAACCTCGATAGGAGATTGTGTTAGAAAAATGCGGATCAAACAGATAGATAATTAATTGTTTTTAAAAGGATCAATCTACCAACAAGTTACACCTGATAACCGAACCCCTCAGTTAATTCACTGAATCATAACAACCTAAACAAAGACTCTGTTTCTCCAAACCTTCCCCACCACCTTCCCCCTCTATCTAAATGAAGAACGCTCGGCCAGTTGGAAAAATACCCTAAAGATGTTTTTATCGGTTTATGTCCATATTGAAAAATAACCTCCTGCCTGCCCCCTCTTTCGTGATTCTTGATCGAAGAGACCTTCACTTCTCCCCTACTCTCGCATCGTCTCCCCCCCCGCTCGCTGCTCACTCGTTTTAAAAATGATTTTAAAACAAAAAGGTTCCTATAATGTTAGACACAAAAGTTATCTACACCATTCGATTATGCTGTTCTTAATAACTCTTTCTCAAGATTTTGAAAAATGATTTATTCCACAAAACTTAATTATCTTTTTTTTTTTTTTTTATGATGAACAAGCCTTTTGGTCTCAGAATTCGTTGAATTCTCCTGAATTCTGCAGAACCCACTCTTTCTAGTAGACCCACCATAGTTGAGGTTCCAAAAGAACTTCCTAAAGTCAGCATGGTGAATACAAGTTTGAAGAAACTTAAACACCATCTTGCTGGTTTTGACGTGGTTGTCAAAGAAAGAACCACACCCACAGCTATCACTGAGGGTTCGTGGGGGTTCGAACATACAAAAGCTTGTTTTAGGGATGAAATAATTCCATTTGTAAAAGCTCTGAAGGACTTATTTAACACATTCAATCAATATTTGGTTGATGAACTTTCTGAAGTCCAAAATGTCTTTCATCAAATGGAACAGGCTGTGGAACAACATCGTTTAGAGTCAAAAACATTTGAAGTTAAAATGAATCAAGTTTTGAACGAAAATGAACGACTCTTGGAACAAGTGTTGAGCAAAGATATTGTGAACATAATTGTGAATTCGTCTGTGAATATTGCTTCTGTGAATGTGCATGAATGTGAAAAGTGTCTCAAACTTGAGACTGAGCTTCTCAAAAAGAAGGATTTCGTTGAAAAAGAGATTTACGATAAACTCTTCAAAAGTTTTACCACTCTTGAAAAACATTGCATCTCTTTAGAAGTTGATACTCAACTTAATCAGGAAATTTTTCAAAGGGACAACTCTGTTTCAAATCAAAGTGCTCCAAGTTTTGATCAATTGTTTGAATTAAATGAATTGAAAGCTCAGTCCCAAGAGAAAGACACGGTCATAAAGAAGTTGAAAGAGAGAATTAACGCTCTAAGTGGGAAAAAGAATGAGGATAAGATTAAACAGGAATTAGAGGAGATTGAAACAATTAACATTGAATTGGATCATAGGGTGACAAAGCTTATTGCTGAGAATGAGCATTTGAAACAGACCTATAAACAACTTTTTGACTCGATTAAACTAGCACGTATTTGATCAAAAGAACAGTGTGATGATTTAATTAATCGAGCCAATCTAAAGTCTCTAGAAATTTAGTGCTCAGGAAAAAGTTTTGGTAATTACAGCTCTCAAAGATGATTTAAGGAAACTTAAAGGAAAAGCTATAGTTGATAATGACATTACAAAACACCCAAGTGATCCAGAAATGCTTAAGTTTGATGTGGAACCAATAACCCCTAAATTGTTGAATAAACAGACAGCTCACTCTGCCTATATGTGGCACACTCAGGAAGAAACTATCGTTCTTAGGGATCTAGTTGAACATGTTAAATAAAAATATCCACTAGATCAATCCTTAGAATCAGCCTGTAGGTATGCTAAACTAGTACAGGAGTTGCTTACAAACATCAGTAACACCTGGCCTAGTATTAACAATCCTGATGGAAAATTAGTGGCTGTGACCCTGGTATGTGCTTAATTACACATACCATTTTTGATTAAAACCGGACTTAAATGACCAAAAACGTACCAAAAATACATTGTATTCGTATGTTTTCATTTATATTGTGCAGGAAACGGATATCCAAGAAAAGGACGAAAAACGAAGCCAAAAACGACAAAACCGAGCACGGAATGGAAAAGCGTGAAAGTCAAAGTCAAAGTCAACATCGACAAAGTCAAAGCTCGATACCGATAGAAATGTTAAATGGTTGTCCTACCCGTACCTTCTAATGGGTCGGGTCACACCATTTACATCCATTATGAAGCAAATGGCCTAATTCACTCTTTATATTTAACCGGCAAAAATAAATATATATGGCCCAAACAGACTTAGCAGCCATTAGCCCATATTATCCTTTAACCCTAACTATCATTAGTCCAAAAGGACTAACTTTGCAACAATAGCATAAAAAATGAAAAGGGCTCTAAATTGCCACTGTCTCAAAAACTATTACACACCACAAAGGACTTTCATTGCAATAACAATATACACCTTGAGGGACCAAATGTGCCAAACCCCCAAAGTTTTACCCTGTTAACCCTAAACCAAATTTCCCGCCACTACACTATTCACCCTTCGCCCCCTCCCCACCTCGGCTACTGTTCCTATAAACAAAAACATCACCATCCTAAAGCTACCACACTTCACCATGGCTTAATTTGCCACCTTGGTAATCATGGCTGCCCATTGGCAATAAAAAAAAGACATGGAAAATGATGGGTTTTGATGACAATGGCTTCGGAGAAAACACTTAATTTTGTATAGTAAGATTGATTTTGGCTTCTACTCACACAACAAACACAACAGTTGAAGCACTCTTAGAAGAAACACAAGAAGAAGCTCAAGACTAGAACTTTTAGTATAAATAGGCTAGTGTAGCTTATTTAATTTTTGGTCGAGTTTTTGTTAAGTCCAATTTGTATTAACAAAGTTTGTCCATTTTTAATATACTGCACTTTAATTTACTGTTATTTAATTTCTGTCTTTTAAATACTTGCATTTTAATTTTTCAAGTTAATGAAATTTAAGTGTTTTCTTTAAATCATTGTCATTTAATTTACTTGTCTTTTAAATACTGTTTGATAAGCTCTTTTATAAGCTCTTTTATAAGCTTTTAAGTCATTAAAAGCTTATACAAAAGATTGTTTACTTGTTTGTCTAAAAAATCAAGAAATTTACAAAAAAAGGGGTCCACCCTCAAAACACCTCAGCATTTTGGATGATAAGCTAGCTTTGGAAGAGCTGATCAGGGACCACATAGTCTTGCTCTATTGACAGTAGCTAGAGCTTGTAGATTGCTTTTATTCACCTTGTTTTGAGCAAGGGTTTAATAAGTTTTCATATTTTTCAAGTTTTTGCTTTTTACTGTTCATGTACTTATTTTCTGCTTACTCTTGCTTATTTATGTCATTTATTGCTTGTTTATCTTTGTTTAATGCTTAAATGTCCTTTGTTTAAGTTTTATGTTAATCTATTCATATTTGCCCTTTAAATTGCTTATTGCTTATTTGCTTATTTAAGTACTTATTTCTGTGGTATTTGTGCTTATTTCTACTTAACTTTGCTTGGTTAACATTTCTTTTCAAAACATTTTTCTTAACTTACCCTTTATCAACTTAAAATTTGATTTTAAAAAGTTAAAGAGGTGTTTGGGATAGTACGGTAAAAAGGGTTAATTTAGCTTAAAAAACCATTTGGGTCACTTGGTCACTTTTGGCAAGCTATCTTAAGATAGTAGTGCAGCTGTCCTTTTAAAGTTTTTAAGTTTGTTTGTTTGTTTTTGAGCCTTGTCTAAAAGCTGTGTAAAAATGTGGTGATAGAAAAGTTTTTAAAATAGATTATTTGATTAGGACTTCAAAACCAGTTGTTAAGTAGTTTTAATGTTGTTTTTAAGTGTCAATGCAGTAGTCCAGTGTCTTTATTTTACTTTCTGGTTGTAAATAATTCGGTCAAGTTTGTTAAGGTTTTCATGTTTAAAAACAGCCCTTTTCAATCTCATATTTAGGTTAGTAAAAATAGTTTTTAGAGTTTTATTTTAAGTAGATAAGCTTTTTAGTTGTCAAACTTAATCTGTTTTAACTCAGTTTTCATTTTGGAGCTTATTTCCTAGCTTAATTTGTAGCATACACATAGCTGTTTTTCATTTTAAGAAAACCAAAAAGGATGCACTGAGTGAAAACAGCCTATTTCACAAGCCTTTTTCCTAGCTTATTTATTTTTCAAATCTTAATTTCTTTGTTGATTTTAGTAGCCCATAAGCCAGGCTTTAAGCCCATATAAGTTGTTAGTCCATAAGGTTCCATATAGTGGCTTAAATTTAAGCTCAAAAGTAACCATATAGGTTGCCTTGTTAATAGTTTTAGCATTTAGCTTATTTGCTTTTTTTTAGCTTGTGTTGCTTATTTCCCTGGCTTATTTAGATCATGCTTGCTTATTAGGAGTAGTAGCTCATCTGTTTTTGCTTATCTTGTATTTTCCTTAGCTTATTTGTGTTTTAAAAAGAAAACAGTTTAGTGCCTTTAGCCTTAGTGTAAAAGTTAAGTTCTGTCAGCTTATTTTCCCTTATTTTCCAGCTTATTTTTTAGATTCATAAAAAGTTGCATTTTTTAAATTTGCTAGTTTTTGTCTGTTTTATAAGTGTGTAAAAAAAAGAGAAAAAAGTTTTTTGCAAAAAGGGAGGCCCAAGGATTCGACCCCTAGACCTCCCCTTTAACACACATACATATTTAACAAACACACACTTAACCAACGGCACTAGTAGGGCTATTTGTTAGCCCTACTCAACATTTTATTTATATACTCATTTAGTCCTTTTGAAGCCATAAGCCATTTTCAACTTATAACAATTTATTTTGATAAGTTGGTTTCTCACTTTTCCAAGATTGTTTACTATTTTTAATCAATTTTCTTTTTAAAATCAGTTTTTAATTCATAAAAAAATTATTAAAAAATAAAAAAATATAATTCTTTTTTTTAAATTTTCTTTTATCAATTAGCACCTAGGAAAAAATAATTTGCTCCGATAAGGTTAAAATTTCATAATTTGGTTTTAATTTTTAAAGAACGGGATTAAAATCCCGTTCTCGTTTTTCGTGTTTTAGCCTTATTCGCTTTTGTTTTTAGGTTTCCTTTATTCGTTTTTGCATTTTAAGTGTAGAATTAGGAATCCAAACCAAAAATCTTTGAACCATTCAAAAACGCGATCACGAACGTATACCTGATTTTCAATTCACGCCTCGTTGGGAAACGACCCGAGAGATTTTTGATTTTTCTTTGGTCAAAAGGAATTTTTTGAGTCTTTCGGAATACGTATACTATAATTGATATCTAATTAACCCCTAAAATGGTCGGTTATCATTTTGGCGCTGCTGCCGGGGAGGTGTGTGCGATTTTCGTGTCTACGTTTGAAGATTAGTTTTTGAAGACCCTTCCCTCGTGAAGTTCTCATTCCCGTTTGTGAATATTTTCCTTTATTTATAAAAATACAAAAATAAAAAATATTTTTCATTTTCTTTTATTAGTATTAGTATAAGATAAAATCAATAAAAAATCAAAAACATAAAAAAATTATCCTTAATCAAGAAATAAAAATCATCATCAATATAATGCTCTCAACTTGAGCATTATTATAATAAGTTCCCAAACAAAAGATTCAAAACTTGCCTTTGTGTCACTTGCGACGTACGACTCACCTTTAAAAATTTAACAAACTATAAGAGGGGTTTAAGGAGAGTTGTTCCGAGGAACTACGACCCTAAAGGAGAAAGGATTTTAATAGCTTCGTGCTTTCCTACTCCTCCGCTCCTTTATGCGTTTTTCTTTTAAAGAGCTACCGTGAAGCTTGTCCATTATTGGTTTAAGTTATTCGATCTCGTTTTGTCCGTTAAAATAATATGTGAATCAATTGAAAAACCAAAAAAAATATCTTGTATTTAGTGCATGCGCACTCATTCTTCTTCTAATCTCGTTGGTAATTCTTCTTCTAATCCAACCACCACAAACCCGAAACGTCATAACCGTAAACGTTCAAAGCAACCTTTTAATCTCGAAGAACCTCTTAAAAATCAAGCTCCTCCCGTAGCTACGATGGCCGATCAACGTACTATGGCGGAATTGCTCTGTGCACCCACCGAGGGTTATGCGGAGGCAATCGTGGTTCCACCAATTCTTGCTGAGCATTTCGAGCTCAAGCATAGTTTCATTAATATGATGACTTCGGACGAATTCTTCAGACTTGAGAAAGACAATCCTCATGATCACATTCGTTGGTTTAACAAAATAACTTTCACAATAAAATACAAGGATGTGCCTAATTCAGCGATTAAGCTCATGCTTTTTCCTTTTTCTCTTGCGGGGGCATCCCATCGTTGGCTTGAAAAAGAACCTCCTCGTTCTATTCTCACTTGGGAAGATCTTGTTTCCAAATTCATCAATGAATTCTTTCCTCCCTCAAGAACGGCAAATCTCCGACATGAAATTTCCAACTTTCAACAACGTTTTGATGAATCATTTCATGAGGCATGGGATCGTTACAAAGATATCCTTCGTGCATGCCCTCATCATGGTTTTACCGAATTGCATCAACTTGATACATTCTACAATGCCTTAAACCCAGCCGACCAAGATTCTTTGAATTC
>BQNB010206227.1:0-10562 GCA_026074375.1 Tanacetum coccineum | reverse complement strand
GTTATATGTCTGTTCCTGAAACGTTATAAAACCAGTAAACTCTTGTATAAAAATAATTTCTTCATGTCCACGATAAATGATCTTGTTTTCTCGCTTTGATTGCTTGAGGGCAAGCAATAGCTAAGTGTGGAGGGATTTGACAACGCCTAAATTATACATGTTTTTGGCGGCCTTACTTGTATATATTTCATCATTTCTCATGAACTTTTGGTACTTAATAGCATGAAATATGTGCAGGTGCACTTGAAGACATCTCATGCTCAAAAGGATTAAGATACAAGTGTTTATTCTCTTCGGAAGACAAGTTAGAAGAAAAGAAATGATAAAAGCAAAAATCACAAGAATGTGCGCCGCACAATCTTATGTGTGCACCGCACTTATCAACGAATTCAATGAAGCCATTAAAGACATGAAGTGCGCTAGTTTTCCAAGAATATGCGCCGCACTTCCCTTCAAGCATTAATGATATTTCCACCGACATAGGCTAAGTACGCCGTACATTTTATAATGTTCACCGCACTTCGACCCCTACACAACCTATAAATAGAGGAAGAAAATCAAGCCTTTCATACACTTCTATATCAATTCCTCTCCATATCAATTCTCTCTAAATCTCTGAGATTAAGTATGAAATTCTGGCGAAGACAAAGAGCATTATAGTATTTAGTTAAATAAGGGTTTAGTACGATTCAGTACTTTTAAACGGGTTGTGTTCAATCCATCTCTAATCCGATTATCGTATGTTTCTTGTTTACTTTACTTTGTTATGAACACCATAGCCATGAGTGGCTAAGCTCCTTATGTCTACTTGGTGATGTTAATATAATGAATAAGCATTTGGTGTTATTACGATCTTATTTAATCTTAAGCTTGTGTTGAAATCCTATAGTGTTTAATCTTATCAACTTTGTTAATCAACTTTGATTGTATACGCATAACGGTATAGGTCGAAAGACCCATTGTGTGCTATATTGTTTTAATGATTTGTCTATGTCTTTATCATTTGGTTGGAGAAATTCGCTTACATTATTTGATAAACAAAATAGATTTGACATAATAGTAACTTGATTATTTGCGTGACACATCTAATTAAGTTAACTAATATAATTTTTAAGTTAAAACTAGATAATTTATGAAACATTTTTTGACGAAAAACCCTTTTTATAAGTTAAGTCCTAAAATCGAATATCGTAATCATTACTATTGCTTATGAATTATATGAAACTAACCGAGTAGTCATTCTCCCTTATTATTGAATCCATCATCAATCATATCTCATCTAAAAAGTATTTAAGTTTTGTCTTAAACTTTCGATTATACAAACATAATCAAATCCTTGTGGACGACCTGGTCTTACCTAAAATATTATACTACATACGTGGGTTATACTTTTACCCGTGTGTTTCCACTTAATAATCGGTAATTCTAGTCTTTTAAATTTAAAGCTTTTGAAACACATCAGTGTACTTCACTACTTGGCGGCAAAGTTTCATAAATGCAGGAGACAAGTGCGACGCACATATAGGAAAGTACGGCGCACAATGGCTATGACTATTTCATTAACTTCAGGGGAAAGTGAGGGGCACACAGAAGATTGTGCGGCGTACTTTATTTCTTGGACTTTATTCTCTATCTTTATTTAGCTTGACTTCCGTATGGTATAAACACTTGTATCTTGGACACTTTATGCTCGGACTATCTTTAAGTGAACATGCACATATTTGATACTATTAAGTATCGAAAGTTCACGAGAAATGCTAATAATATATACAATAACGCCACCGAAAATATATACAATTAAGGCATTATCAAATCCCTTCACATTTAGCTATTTCTTGCTCTCAAGCAATCAAAGTGAGAAAACAAGATTCATTTATCATGGATGTGGAGAAAAATCAATTTTTATTTTCCCATGTGTTTTTTGATTTATAACTTTTCAGGCATAGACATATAACACAAGCACCTCACAAAATGGATATATTTATTTTATTCACACAAGTTACTCATATAGGGTTTCTGTTTGCGAGATCACTTAATATGCACAAACATAATCTAGATAGCTACCATATGCTTGTACAAGATACATAAACATGACCGATAAGGTGTGAGCACCAGACAAAATCTTAAAGAGGTAAAATGTGGAAATATGATGTAGGTGAACATGGGACATATAATGATAATATGTGCCAAACCAAATCCTTATAACAACATTACATATTTTTTTTTCTTGATTTTTTAATACCAAACGATAACTAAGGCTGGCACATAACTTTAGACATTGAGCATAGTATACTTAGGAGATTTTAGCACTAAAAGTGAGTGTTGCGGTATAGCGGGATTACATGAGGATTTTTTACCTCTTATCATGTAAAATTATCTATAATTTAACCTCACTGTGGTCGAGTTAATGATAATCAAGCATAAGTTCTAGAGCTACTAAATTACCGGCTCTCTCATAAATATGCAAAATATATGAATCAAAGGCTAGAATTTACCTCACAATTTGGTGGAGTCTTTTGTGCTAGTTATAATTTCAATCCGAGTGGATTAGCATTACTAAGTGAGATCCATTTTTTTGGAAGAAAAACTATATATTAATTTTTATAAAATATCAGTTAAAACGTGTTCAGATTACATGGCAAACATAGAGGGAAATGATATGTTTAATTTTTCCTATTTGACTCTCCTCCCACACTTAAGTTAAACATTTCCCTCAATGTGAAAACTGATAAATATAAAAATAGGGAAAACTAAAGGAAAATGAGAACTTCTCGGGTCATAAGAGAATGTAGCTGTGAGAGAGCTATCCATTAACGAGCATTTTTTTTGTACACCTGTAATGATAAACATACAAAACACACAAGAAGAAAATATTTTGGGATTTTGGTTTTTCGATTTGTGTTTTTAGATATATATTTACATTGTTCTCCTCCACACTTAATTTGAAAAGAGAAGTGCTTAATTTTTCTGAGTCATTAGCTAGACTCATGCTTTGATGATTCATTCTTTTGGAAAGAAGGGCGTGAGTTCTTTCCTTCAGTCATTATAGGTATTTTCTTCATGATATAGCTTAAGTCGATGGCCATTAACAATAAAAGTTTTTCCATCTTTACTATATAGTTCAACATATCTGGATGGATATTGATGTTTCATAATATATGGTCCAAGCCATCAAGATCTAAGCTTCGACTGTTTTAATTTGTATTTTGAGTGAAATAAGAGCACTTTGTTTCCTTATTTAAATTCTTTTCTCATTTTTAATTTTCTATCGTGCCAGACTTTGGTTCGTGCGTTGTATAGACGAGAATTTTCATATGCCTGATGGCGGAGTTCATCTAATTCACGAAGTTGAAACATTCTTTTCTCACCAGCTACGATAAGATCAGGATTACAGTTTTTAAGTGCCCAATATGCACGGTGTTCAATTTCAAATGGTAAGTGACAGTTTTTTTCATATAAAAGTTTATAAGGTATGGTTCCGGTTGGTGTTTTGTAATTGGTTTTAAAGGCCCACGGAGCATCATCTAGTTTTCTTGACCAAACAATGGGATTGTCTTTTACTGTTTTTTCAAGGGTTCTTTTTAGGGCTTTATTTGTATTTTCAACTTGGCCGCTCATTTGAGGGTGATAGGATGTAGAGAATCGGTGAGTCACACCATACCTTTTCATTGTTTTTCCATTATTTTGTTACAGAAGTGATTTCCTCTGTTGCTTTTGAGAGCTTTCGGTATTTCAAAACGAAAAAATAATTTTTTAAGAAAGGTGACAACGACTCTAGCATCGTTAGTCAGAAGAGCTTGAGCTTCAGACCACTTAGATACATAATCTATTGCGACTAAGATGTATTCGAATTTATATGATTTTAGGAACGGTCCCATAAAGTCGATACCTCAGATGTAAAAAACTTCGCATACTTGGATGCTATTTAATGGCATTTCATCTCTTTTGGATATATTTCTAGTTTTTTGACATGTGTCGCACATGTGAACTAGAGTATGAGCTTCTTTTATGATCCTTGGCCAATAAAAGCCAGAATCTAACACTTTTTTAGCTGTGGAAATGGGTCTATAATGTCCACCGGTGGGTCCGTGATGACATTGATCTAATATAGTACCAGTTTCTATCCCTGAGACACAACATCTAATCATACTATATAAACATACTTTGAAAAGATGTAGCTCTTCCCAAAAGTAGCTTTTTATATTAGAGAAGAATTTTTTTTGTTGATACGTCATCCCTTTAGTTATTATGTCTCTTACCAAATAGTTTGCAAAGTCTGCGAACCATGTTATTTCTTTGGTACTAATTTCCATAAGGGTTTCACAAGGAAAGTTATCATCAATTTCATCGTCTTCACTTGTCTCATTATTCTTAATTCGAGATAAGTGATCGGTGGCAACATTGTCTGTACCTTTTTGTCTTTTATTTCTATATCAAATTCTTACAATAGCAATATCCAACGTATAAGACGCGGTTTAGCATCTTACTTTTTGAAGAGGTGTCTAAGAGCAGATCGATCAATGTAAACAACTATTTTGGATAACACCAGATAGGGTCTTAATTTATCATAGGCAAAGACTACAACTATAAGTTCTTTTTCTGTCACTGTATACTTCTGTTGAGCTGCATTTAGAGTTTTACTTTTAAAATAGATGGGATGAAAGTGTTTTCCATCTTTTTTCCTAAGACTGCTCCAACTGCGAAATCGCTTGCATCACACAATAGCTCAAATGGAAGATTCCAATTCGGGCTTATGATTACTGAAGTGCATGTGAGTTTTTCTTTTAAGGAATTGAATGCTTTGTGACATTCATTATCAAAATCGAATGGAGTATCTTTTTCAATCAATTTTGTTAAAGGGCAGGCAGTTTTAGAAAAGTCTTTAATGAAACGTGGTAAAATCCAACATGTCCCAAAAAAATTCTAATGCCTTTTACATTAGTGGGGGGTGGAAGTTTAGAGATTACGTCAATTTTGGCTTTATCAACTTCAAGTCCTGCTCCAGACACTTTGTGTCCAAGAACAATTCCTTCTTTAACTATGAAGTAACATTTTTCCCAATTAAGGACAAGATTTGCATATTTACAACGTTTGAGCATTTTATCAAGATTGTTTAGACATTATCGAAAGAGCTTCCACAGACGGAGAAATTGTCCATGAATCCTTCTACAGATTCTTCGATCATATCGTGAAAGATTGCTAACATGAACCTTTGAAAAGTAGCTGGTGCATTGCAAAGGCCAAAAGGTATTCGCCTATAAGCGTATGTTCCAAAAGGGCAAGTGAAGGTTGTTTTTTCTTGATCCATAGGTTCGATTGATATTTGAAAATATCCAGCAAAACCATCAAGGAAACCAAAATATTTATTTCCTGTGAGTCTTTCTAACATTTAATCCATGAATGGTAACGGAAAGTGATCTTTTGTTGTTGCTTCATTTAATTTATAATAGTCGATACAAACTCGCCAACCCGTAATGGTTCTAGTTGGGACAAGTTCATCTTTTTCATTTGTGACTACTGTGATACCACATTTCTTTGGTACACTGTGGATTGGGCTCACCTAAGGGCTATCGGCGATTGGATGTATTAAACCTGTATTGAGAAGTTTCACTATTTCTTTTTAAATACTTCTTGCATATTCGGGTTTAATCGTCTTTGTTTTTGAACAATTGGTTTTTTGTCATCCAGAAGTATCCAACACATCAATCACCATCCATCATCAAGTCACCATCCTTACCAACACGCACATCAGATCACTCAATCAACAATCTAAGCAATCGCACACGACACCAACATCACAAACACATTCATTCACCAAATCCCTAACATTCACAACACACACCACACATCAACACCCAACCAAATCATCCAACATCACAAACAACATCACAAAATCAACAATCACAAATCATCATACATCCACAAATCATCACAACACAGATCAAAACTAACAAATCCACCATCACAGAATCCGCACACCACAAACAAAACCAAATCATCACATTCCCCACACAACAACAATCAATCACAAAGCACAGCCAATGATCACATCACCACACATCCACAACACACACCAACAGATAACACACACATCTATCTCAAAAAGAAACAATCACAACAATCAAACACACATCATCATTCCACACTACACGAGATCCCCACAAAACGAATCAAACACACACAACACAAATACACCACTAACCCAACAAGTCCATCCCAACCCATGAACACCATCAACTGGAACATCACAGTTACCACATCATCACAAACACATGCTAACACCTCAACATCATACAATCAACATTACACACATTATCACACATCACACCATCAACACACACATCTCACATCACACATCAACAGACCCAAACCGAACCCCACATTTCTCACACAACATGACAACACCTCTCACCACAACACAATTCACCTCAAACCACACACATTCATCACACAACAATTCCCATTTCCAAACAACCACACCACCATCAATCAACATCATTTCGCATCATCACACTAATCGCAGCTATCATTCACAAAATCACACGCACATCCAACAAAACATCCAGCAAGCAACAAATCATATAATCCATCACAAACCTCAAACAACTTTCCGACAAACACAATCACACACCACACACAAACACATCTATCAGTAACCCCAATCATTCACACTAGACCAACAATTCCACTCACCAACATCAACACATCACGAAACACCATATCAACATCACCCTCCCACAATCATCGGCCAACCAACATCCATTCCATCTACAAAGCACACACATCAAATCTTCTCAATTTTCCCACACCTCCTATAAATCAAATACAAATTCCACACACCACATCACATCACACATCAAACCTATCACGACACACACCCACCTACACAAAGTTTCACATCCACAAGATTCAAACAACAAACATCATCAACCCATCCACAACCATTCACTCATCACATCAATCCATCAACATCATCATACACAACATACAAACATCAAATTCATCCACAATTCACGACTCGAAACCCAATCTAAGCATAATCCCCCACATCATCACCTCAAAACACCCCGAAACAAACACAAACAAATCACCACTAAACCAACCAATCATCATCACCACAAACAACTCACAAAAACATCAGATCACACACAACAAATCCAACACACGACACATCACATCAACAAATCACAACATCACATCTATTCAAGCAAATCAGCTCAAACCCCATCGACAATCAATCCATCCGAACACACATCACAATCCAACGCACACACAACCATCCCAATTCCACAAAACACAAAACTATTTCTTTTTAATACTTCTTGCATATTCGGTTTAAATCGTCTTTGTTTTTTTGAACAATTGGTTTTTTTTGTCATCCAGAAGTTCGATTTTCTATTATAGAAAGAAGGACAAACCAGGAATGTCTATTGTTAGCCTTAAAATATGGTGACATATCCGGAATTACATTAGATCATTTATAGAGTGACATATAGGGACTAATAATGACTAAGTATGATAGTTGTATGTCACAAGTACTATAAAACCCTCCATACTTCACATGGAGGGAGGGAAGCACATCACATTTGTAAGTATGTATGTGTGTGTTTTTTTCTTCAACACATATACTCTTCCCATCCTTTTCACCTAAAAAACTCAAATAATAGGCTTACATTCTTTTTCAACGTTTACAACAACACTCCAAACTTGTTTTAATCTCCCTTGTTTTATATGTCATTTACCAATCTACAAATGGAAGCCGAGATGCAGGGGATGTGTCGTATCAGTGTTTTGTTGTTCATGTTGTCCGTTACTGTTCATGACAGCTGTTCATGTTAACTGTCTGTCTGATAATTATCATGAACTATCCATTACTGTTCAAGTACTGTTCATGCTACTGTTCATTTACAGTTTTTAACAGTTTCATTTTTATGGTTTATGAGTTGGTATTGAAGAAACACATTTGGGTTTTTTTTAGTTTCTTGGTTGTGTTTTGGTGAAGAAAAAGAAAACCAGATCTCTTTTTAAGAAAAAGTACAAAAAGGACAAAAAGTACAGATTGCATTTTGGTCTCTTGCGTTTTGGCAGGTTGCGTTTGTCAAGATCAGCCTGCGTTTTGCTACCAAGAAGACATATTTTCATTGTTTTATGAAAATAAACTATGGCAAAATTTCTAGAAACATTACGTTTTGTCCCCCCAAGACCTGGGTTGTATTTTGCCTCGAGAGTGGTTGTGTTTTGATATACCTATACTCAAACCGAGTCAACTCGGTTATTACCGAGTTGACCCGGTCAAAACTCAAAGAGTCAAGAACAAAAAAAAAGACCAAAGACAAACAGACTTGCAACTCAAAACCAAACCCACCACATCTTAACAACAACGACATCAATTAACAAAATCAATATCATTCACAACCTCTTTACAAATCCCATCGTCAAAGCCCCAATAACAACAATCATTCGACATCACCATATCTAATCCTAAACTCAACGTCACATTACAACAATCCCATCTCCATCTCTCTTCAAAGCCCAAAACTACTAGAACTCAATGAAAAACAACGATCTCAGATTGGTTATATTCGTGTTTAGCAATTAATTCCCAAGATTTTATTGAAGATCAATCACACGAAACATCATAATCATCATCAATCCATGTAGGTTATAAAACCCAAGTGTTATACGAAACTAAAGATAGTCTTATAACAAATCTGTTATAAGCTAATCTTTCTTTCGATTAGAACATAAGACATTCACAAGAAAAATACCTACCTGAGACCACATGAATGATCTTGAAGCATTAATCATTTCTTGAAGTTCTTCGTGGGTTAGTGATTCGAGGTTATGCACTCAACAATGATGAGGATAAGGTTATGCACTAATCACTTGTTGCTGCGTTATGATCTGGGAAAAAGGTTGATGTGTTTTATTTTCTTTAGAAGAGATGAGGTTGATTTAGTTTGAGAAAAAAAGGAGGCGTGGGACTTGGAGGAGAGAAATTAGGGTTAATGTGGATTGATATTAGGGGTTGACTCGTATAAATATTTTTGACAGCCGGGTCTTAAAAGATAAATGAAGTGGGCCAGTTGGGTTTTAACAAAAGTGGACAGACACTTGGTTTGTTATAATACTTTGAGTCCAAAAACACGAATGGTTATTAATAAAAATGGGCCAAAAAAATTGAATAGGTTGTGAACCGGCATTTAATTAAAATGATTGGGCCACGTCTTGGTTTCTATCATTCTTGGGCCGAGACTTGGTAAATCCGAGTATCTTAACTACACATCATGGGCTAAGCTATTTTGAATGATCCGAGTAATAAAATGCTACCATGACAAGTTTAGACAAGACGATGTTTATCCGTTGACGACAATTCAGAATAACATTCGTTCTAGTTTAACGACATTCTTGAACAACAACACAACAAATATGATACATAACACTAAAATGATCCTGAAAGATTCAATAAATGACAAACGGCTAAGGATTCGGACTACGATGACAAGTGATCACGAAGTTGATTTTGTATCCCTTATTTGAGATTGAAGTTAGATTTCACGAAGGCGTCTACTTATTTCATCATCGAGACTTTCTTTTATTTTTTACCGATTGATGACTTGCTTGAACGTATACAGCAGATGATTAAGACTTGAATTATCTAGTTACCAGCAGTCAGGGGTGGTTGGTTGCAGACCTGGATAACTATCACTTAAAGGAGTTACGTTGTAGTACTCAGTGTCACACGCAGAAGTCGATGTGGATAATTTCAAGAGGTGTTGTACTTCTTATACTTATGCGGTAGGGTATAGAGTACATATAGATTTAATCTTGCACCGTTCTTCAATCACAACAGTGCAAGCTTAAGTAACAAATTTGGGGGATTTCACTTCATTTTCAAGTTTGGTATATCGGGTTTACTTCACAAGTGATCACAACAATAGCCGACAGAATTCGAGGTTGGTAAAAACAAGCCAAAGAGTTTCAAGGTTGAGATGTAATCAGCAATTCTCACTGCATTTCAAGACAAAGACAATAGAGTAATGCTTTGTTTGGATCTCAAGATTTGTGCTAAAGACAAGAACTTCTCGAGTATATGTGTGTACACAACAATGATGCTTCTGAGAGTTCGCAACCATCATGGGGGAAAATGTGTACATCCGGGACTTAATTGACTTTGATGTTACCATGTCAACTTCCAGGGGGGAGTTTTTTAGCCTTAAAAAATGTTTAGTATGGTTTATGAAGTATTCTGCATACGTGAGAAGAATTGTTGCTGATTTCTCGCATGCACCCCCGAACGAATATTCACCAAGCCCTAATGACAAGAAGTGTAACACCCCCATAAAATCACAACAATGCAGCGGAATACCACTTGGGGTGCTACTTCATAGTATAAAGTACAAGTTACAGAAAACGATCTCAAAAGAGACGTTTAATAAAATGTCACATTCAATTTAAATAAATCAGAGTAAATTCAAGTCCCAATAATTTGCTTTTAACAAGATTTGCAAGAGTTTAAACGTGACTCCTTTGTATATTTTAATAATAAATGGTTGTGGAAT
>BQNB010206222.1:0-10562 GCA_026074375.1 Tanacetum coccineum | reverse complement strand
ATCGAGCGAAAACGTAAGAAATCGGACAAAACCGTAAAAAAAACAGACGAAAACGTAAGAAAACGGACGAAAACGTAACAAAACAGACGAAAACATAAGAAATCGGACGAAAATGAAAAAAACAGACGAAAACGTAAGAAAACAAACGAAAACGTAAGAAATCGGACGAAAACGTAAAAAAATAGATGAAAACGTAAGTAATCGAACGAAGACGTAAGAAATATGAAGAAAACGTAAAAAAACGGACGAAAATGTAAAAAACGGACGAAATCATAAGAAATCGGACAAAAACGTAAAAAAAGAGACAAAAACGTAAGAAATCGGACGAAAACGTAAAAAAAACAGACGAAAACGTAAGTAATCGGACGAAAACGTAAAAAAGCGCGAAAATGTAAGAAATATGACGAAAACGTAAGAAATCGGACGAAGACGAAAACTTAAGAAAATGAACGAAAACGTAAGAAATCGGACGAAAACGTAAAAAAACAGACGAAAACGTAAGTAATCGGACGAAAACGTAAAAAAGGGCGAAAACGTAAGAAATATGACGAAAACGTATGAAATCGGACAAAAACGTAAAAAACGTACGAAAACGTAAGAAATATGACGAAAACATAAAAAAAACAAATGAAAACGTAAGAATTCGAGCGAAAACGTAAGAAATCAGACGAAAACGTAAATAAAAGACAAAAACGTAAGAAATTGGACGAAAACGTAAAAAAACGGACGAATACGTAAAAAACTGACGAAAACGTAAGAAATGAGACGAAAACGTAAAAAAACATATGAAAACGTAAGAAAACAGACGAAAACGTATGAAATCGGACGAAAACAAAAAAAATCAGACGAAAACGTAAGTAATCGGACGAAAACGTAAAAAAACTGGCGAAAACGTAAGAAATATGACGAAAACGTAAAAAAAACGTACGAAAACGTAAAAAACGGACAAAATCGTAAGAATTTGACGAAAATGTAAGAAATATGACGAAAACGTAAGAAATCTGACGAAAACGTAAGAATTTGACGAAAACGTAAAAAAATGGACGAAAACTTTCAAAAAAAGTATAAACGTAAAAAAAGGTTATCATTAGGGTTTATCACTTTTTACTTGTGAGTATCTCTTTCATATTTTCACAACTCCACTTTATATGTGATTACATTACATTGTTATCTTGATTACATTTATATGTGTTACATTTTGGTTTGCTTCCTGGTTTTTGCTGATTAGTTGTTGAATGTGTAGACTCTTTCAACCACTACCAAATGGGTCTAGTGGTAAGGCGCCTAACCTTCTCACATGAAGTATAGGGTTCAAACCCCACTATGTACACATTTGGGGTGGCTAGGAAAATGGTCCGAAAAAGTCACGGGGATATCTTGGTTAGGCCGTGTACAACTGAGTTAAAGACTCACCCTCCCAGAGTAACTGCCGTGTACATCTGAGTTAAAGACTCACCCTCCCAGGGTAACCTCAACAGTTACCCCGTTTAAATCAGCAGACTCTTTACCATGATGAGGATGTATGCATTAGTTTTATCAATTTTGAATTTTAGGACTTTGAAATTGAGGGTAACTGCCGTGTACATCTGAGTTAAAGATACACCCTCCCAGGGTAACCTCAACAGTTACCCCGTTTAAATCAGCAGACTCTTTACCACGATGAGGATGTATGCATTAGTTTTATCAATTTTGAATTTTAGGACTTTGAAATTGAGGGTAACTGCCGTGTACATCTGAGTTAAAGACTCACCCTCCCAGGGTAACCTCAACAGTTACCCCGTTTAAATCAGCAGACTCTTTACCATGATGAGGATGTATGCATTAGTTTTATCAATTTTGAATTTTAGGACTTTGAAATTGAATTTCGTAAGTGAATGTGTATATGTGATCCTAGCAGCAGATTGGATGAACTATAAATTCTGTTGTAAGCTGTACCAGCCACGCATTACATAGACTAGTTGGTTACCCGCGTATAGCGGCGGCAATAAAATTTTTACTAACTCAACTCTTTACGCAATTTCCTACCCACTTAGTAATTTCATTTCACAACACTTTGAATGTATGTGTTCGTTTGAGTTTCCCGTAGCTTTCCCGCAATACCATATTAACATCATCGATCTCGCATGTAAAAAGACAACACTCTCTCCGAAAATATATAATTTTAACGTATCAAGTTCATATTTAATTAAGGTTAAAGTTGTAAAAAATACAAATCAACATAAAATAAACCCGCTAAAAATGTAAAAAAAACAAAAAATTATAAAAATATAGCAAAATGGATGTTGAATGAAAGAGCATAAATTTTTAAAAAATATGGTGAAATTAGATCATAATAAAATTAAATTGATAAAAAAATATTTCAATTTGAAAATAGAGGTGAAATTTTAATCAAAAGATGACACATGTCACTTTATGATGTGGTTTCTTAAAATGAGATGGATGGTCAAGATTACACCTCCTTATCTTAATTTTTAATGGGTCCCACATTATAAATGCTTTATATAATACTATAGATAAACTCATGTAAGTAATATATTTTAAAATAAATCAAAAAATTGAGACTTAATGAAATATAAACAGAAATAAAAAAAAGAGATAAATCTTTGCTACTTATAAAGAGTATATGTCTTTTTTGAAATATTAAATTTTAAAAACTTAAATGAATGTAGTTTATCTAAATTACTTCTAAGTACCTCTCAATACACCTTAAGCTTTATCAATTCTAAATTTGATAACTTTTATATGTGCATATATGTGTGTTATCATTAAGATGTGTACTTTTGGAAGCAAGTACACGTGTGAAATGATGCACTTATAATTATGGGTGGCCAACATAATTATAAAGGCATCACACACGTAGACTTGTGACCATGATTGCATTGATCGGTGTTTGCTTGTTAGGTGGTAGTGTAAGATGTTGTATTATGTGTGGTCAGGATATGGATAGTTGCGTAGTTATTAAGTTTCCCTTCTATCTATCGCTTGCGGATACCCTGGATACTTGTTATTGCTACTATTATGATTGTTGGGTTTGTTTGTTTGCTCAATATTTCGTTCGGATTCCTAACTCTAAGTTTAACATCCCTTCCTCGTACCATGTTAGTACGGATGTCCTATCTTTCCTATTCAATGTCTTGATGTATATTGGTTGTTCGGATCTGCTAAACATAAGTGGTAGAGCATGGTGAGAAGAAAAAGAAAGCTGATATGGCGCTGAGGTAAGATGGTAGATAGCTTGGTGAACCACCTACTTCTAGCCTAAAATTATAGATTAATCGCAATCAAATATATGAAGCAATCGGATATATATATCGAACCCAGAAACTGGGTAATATGAAAGATGGAGCTAAAATAGATACAAGTCATGTGTTAGGTTATTTACGTACTTTGTATCAATTCCTTTGTAATTTTTAAACTTTCCTTCACTAAATCCATGTAATTGAGATTACCAATTACAACGAATTCGGTGAACCAAACGGCCCCTAAAGGTTTTTATTAGAGGTGGTAAATTACATAGAATCGTTTTGAAGAGCGTGGGATCGCGAGACCCTCAGAAAGCTTCTCTTCAACATCATATGACTTCCCATATACAAGCAAAACTCCCTAATGCTAGAGATAATGTTTTTAACGGGAAATTAGACATGAGTTGAAGAAAGGATTATTATACAAAGAAGTTGTACTTAAGTTTATACGAAATTTTGTTTAAGTGACTATTGTTTTATTTTGTTCGCTCAGGTTATTAAAGGTATGAAACATGAATTTTGAGGTTACTGAACATATATAATTATACGTAAACGTCACCTAACTTCTAAAAACGCGACATTTATGTTACTTAACTTATCAAATAATATGTGTTCGGGTTAAAAGTGTCATATTTCGTGTAACAAAAAGTGTGTGGGTCCTGAAATAATTAAAAATTGGTAATGATAGTATGTTTACATGAGATGGTTGGATAGAAATATAAAGTAAGTTTGACATTAAATGCAAAAGGTGGTTCAAGAGTCATTAAGAAGGGAGTAAATGCAAAATGTGTTAATTTATGCTTTTTAGTCGCAGGGTAAAATTATTGTTTACATTTGCATACAAGATAAAATTAATTGTTTCAAATTAATTTTTTATTGCCCGAAATTTCCTAATATATAAAGTGACAGGGATATTATCATTAAATCTAAAATCAATCGCTTTTCTTTTTCTTTCTTAAGTGATATTCTAGAAAAGACAGCTTTTTTTCAATGCATTTTTTTACCTTTTCTCCTTAAGTGATATTCGAGGACACAAGATCAGATCCGAAAACTCAACATTGAAATGAGAGGAAATTTGTGTGTATGATTTGTATGAGGAATGATATGTGTGTGGTTGTTGGGCTTGGTAAATGGATAAAATGAATTACTACTACACAAGAAACTTAAAATCTATCTTAAGTTATAGAGTAGATATATGAGTAGATATAAGTTATTTAAATGTACCTCTAACTTAAAAGAGGGGGTTGTTTAAATATTAATTATACGATAGATTTGTCATTTAATTGTATACTCAGAAAAACTTAAAGCAGTGTTTTAAAGATCTGTTTAAACTTTACTGTAGTTGCTAATTTGACTACGTCATATTTCCTAACTCATATTAAGTAGATTTCTTTTAGAGATTTACAGTTCTCTACTATATCTTGATAGAAATAATGCCTAGAAAAACATAAATTAATATTTTTTAGACTCACTACAATTTGATAATTAAAAATAATAAAAACGACTAATGAAAAAATAAAATGTAAAACAATAATTATAGTAAAATTTCAATTTTAAAATTTTAATCACTCAAAGGTAATTAATAAACAAATGCATAATGCATTTTATGGTCCAAATGAATTTTTATTTAAACTCGGCAACATTTATTGAAATATCCAAAACATTTTATATCTTTTACAAAACACATTTTTAATTTAAAAGAAATGTTTTATTCAAATAAATATTTTAAATTCAAATTTTCTATCAAAAAATGGCTAGAAATGTTCCATAAAACACCTTTCTAGAAAAGACAAAAAAGAGAGCGTCGGCTTGGGCGGCCCCCTAATTATAAAGGACCGACACCATAATTAAAAGGGGACCGGTTCACGGTTTTTTAGTCTCAGCTTGCCTAATAAATACTGGACTATATTCCCCACTGATTTTCCTCACATATAGCACACACTTTCTTTTTGTATTCAAAATCATTTTATACCTTCCTTTTCTTTCCTTTGATCAATTTAATCATAAAGTCTTGTTTCCGAGTGAATCCAAGCTTTGATCCTAAAGAGCTAAAAGAAGAATTACTTTCTTATCAACAAATCAAGAAAGTGTTTATGTATAGTTGGTATATAATGTAGATGTTTATATCTTGTAAATCGTAATGTATTATATTGTGAAGGTGTGTATCGTATTTTTGTATAATAAGTAGATTGTTGTATCATTGAAAGTAAAGTTATATCGGGGTGATCCTTAGTAGTAGTGATAGATTGGTGTATCGTATATGTCTTGGAAAGTGAAGTTTGAAGCAGAGTGAATATGTGGAAAGTAGAGGGAAGTTTTGTATTGAAGCCAAAGTTGTGAATTGTCGTTAATAAATAATAGAAGTGTTAAGTTATGTAATATTGGTTCTAGCTAATATTAGAACACGACATTTCGGCTAAGTGTTGAAAATTGGTTGTAAGATAAAGTCGTGTATACGGTTTTCTCCGTCTAAAGGGAGTTTGTTACATAGAGGAAATAACTCTCGATTTGGTAGCTACAGGGATGGAGTAGGGCGAAAGGTGCTTCGTTACCGAACCACAATAAAACTGTGTTGTGATTTTGATCTTTCTAAATCTTATCTCTTGTCTTTCATATTTACTTGATATTTACTTACATATTAGTATTGTTCATATTGTGCACATATTGAGATCACATAAAGTCGAATCTAAATTTTATAAACAAAACATTAATTTTAAAAAAGCGATAAACTATTCAACCCCCCTTCTAGTTTCCACAATTGGTATCAGAAGCCACGTCAAACAAGATTTTTAAAATAAACTGTATTTTAAAACTTGAATCGATCTATGAAATCTGAAAAGATATAAGAAGGGCAATTTATGCAAAGTACCTCACATATTGAAAGTGATGGATTTATTTATTGGAAAATAGATTCGAAAATTATGTGAAATCAAAAGATCTGAGATCTATGGCATGTTATTACCTATGATGAATTTCCGTCCTATTCAGATAAAAAAACCCGAACAAAAAAGATATGAAACTGTATCTTTTGATAAACAAAACGGATGATCTTAAAAAGAAACTTGCTAAAAATAATGAAGCTAAATGGTGATTTATAATAGCTTACCACGAAAAGAATAACGAAAGAATTATTTAAGTCAAACCAGCAAAAGAAATTTAGGATACTTTATTAATCACTCACCAAGGTAATAGTCAAGTCAAAGATAACAAAATAGATCTTTTTGTTTAACAATATGAACAATTTACGATTCTGAAAGAGAATCGATAGATAATGCTTTTGCTAGATTTAACACTATTATTACTAGTCTAAAAGCACTTGATGAAGGTTTTTTCTAGCATGAATATGATTAGGAAATTTCCTTATGGCACATCAACTAAATGGCTCGCAAAGTTAGGCTTATTATTGAAGAATCAAATGAATTGATCGTCTCTATCGCTATATTAACTTAATGAAACTTAAAGTTTATGAAGTAATAATAAGAATGATTCCGAAATGGTCCTAGACAAAAGAGAACAAAATAGAACTCTTGCCTTGAAGCCAAAAAGAATCAAGGATGAGATAGTTCACAACTTTCGATATTGAAGACAGAATTAATAGCCATGGCCTGTGGGAGAGACTTTAAAAAAAAAAATCAAAAGACGAGGAAGATATCATAAGCAACCACATGAATTCAAGAAGGTATCTCAAAGAAATAAAGACCACAAAAATAGCAAAGGCGAAAGAAAATGTTTTAAATGTGGGGATTCCAATCACCTCATCAGAGAGTGTCCAAAACTATCAAGAAGCTACAATCAAAGAGCCTTTGTTGGAGGATCATGGAGTGATAGCGACGATAATAAAAGACTAAAGACGAAAAATGTCTTATGGCCAAAGCTCAAATAGGTTACCCTATTTCCGAAACCCGAATTTTTTAGTGATGACCAATCATCAATCGATGAACAGACTTAGATAGAAGAATCATAACACTATGGCATAATAGGTCTAAAAGTCATGGCTAAAAATAAATCACTAAAACAAATTAAAAATAAATTAGAAAATGAAGTACTAGAACTAAAAAATAAAGTATCTAAAATAGAAAAATGTAAAGAGGTCAATGAAGAATGTAAAACATGTCAAGACCTTAGACTTGAAAATGAAAAACTTAAGGAAAAAATTTCTAAACTTAATCAATTTAATAATAGTAGTAAATCACTTAAGAAAAATGTTAAATCTTCAAAAATCTTCCGGTGATAAATCTGGCCTAGGATTTAATTTTACCAAAGGATCAACTAGTGAGTCTAAACAAGTGAATTTTGTTAAATCACAAGAGGTTGGGTCCAAAGAAAAAGTAGTAGAATTAAACTCAAGCCCAAGACCAAAATTTATGCTTATAAACAACACTAAAATACCCATTGCAAGCGAAGACGAAGTAAAACATTTTTATAAACCTTCTTTAAAACCTAGAGTTGGCTTTACTAAGCCTAAAACAAGATCTAAGACTCCTCCTCTGTAAAGAACTAATAACTCTCACCTTCGGTCTAAAACACCACAACCTAGGAGAGATCAAGTTAGACAAAATTACTCTAATAATAATAATTCAATGTGGAATTATTCACAACAATAAACTTTTCCCCGTGGGGAATATGTCCACCTTATATGTATCCGAATCAAATGCAACATATGCAAAATATTCCGGCGACAAACATTTTGAACCCATGAGACCATTGAGGACCAAGTGGTTGAGTCGACACAACCTAGAAATATAACACTTCAATTGGAATTTTTTATTACATTTCTTGGAATCCGACGAGCAAATACATTCTTAAAATCTTAGAAGACGGGTTTCCAAAAGATGTCTCTTTCAAAAGCTTACTTGCAGATGTTGGAAGACGAACGACATTGTAAGCAAAGGTATGTCTTCTTTCCAAACTTCTTAGAATTTAGATTATGTGTTAAATGTTAAATGACTATATATTATTATGCTACATGTGGTATATGCTAATCGAATAAGTTATAGTTAGTAGAACATAATTTAAGCTTATGAAAATAGTGTATCACTAGAAATGCCATTTGTTGGGTTTCTAGAATTAAGAGATTCTTAGTTCATTATGAACTCGTCTCTCATGGTATTGAACTTGAATTCACCAACGTACCCCAATAAAATAGAAATCTTCTATGTCCATCCACTAATAGCGAACACACTATTTAAAGAAAAGGAGTTCTGGTAATTATTAACATAGAAGTAGGATTAGTTTTTCATCTTACGCCGGAAAGGCATGACATCAAAATCACTATGGATGAAACAAACTCCTTTCGACTACAGACGTCCCCTCATCTACACGTCTACAATAAACTATGTTCTATCATAATCCTCTCAAGAAGCTTTAAACTTTCATTCAAATCATTCCTATCTCATAAATTAATCATCTCTTAAAAATTCCAAAGTGTGACAATTATTTTTCATCCAGATAATTAAATTTTACATCATAGACAAGAAAGTTAATGACAACGTTCATTAGAATTCTTTTTAAAAATCCTCTCTCGGCTTGACAACTTGATTATTTCGTCCGAAGTAATCAAAGTATTTTTAATTAACGAAAGGTTAATTAAAATGTCAATTAAATTTCGTCAATCATCTCTAAACCATCTCTCGATCCAAAAATCTTGACAACTTAATTATTTCATTGGAAATTATTTAAGTTTACTTAACTTGACGAAAAGTTAATTAAAAAATGTCAAGTATCCTTCTCTCGTCTTCAACCTCATTTCTTCGACGACTAAAATATATAAAATAATATTACTAGTACCTCCCGACGTATTTTGATAATTGTACATTTATAAAACTAAGTCCCCAAATCAAAAAACAAATTATTTTTACAGATATACCCCCCCTAAAAATAATGTGGACCGGCCGTGTTAAAGTGGGTCGTCCCCTTAATAATTAAAGGGATCGGCCATTAAATTCGTCAAACAACCACTTTCTTTCTCGCCAAACAATTGCCCAAACGCAGCATTTCCTACAAAATTCCCTTCTTCTGTGCACTTACAAGTTGAGACGAACACTCTCAAGTGTTTCTCTCTCTAGAAACTAGCCAAATCCAAGAATCGACCCCGTGTTATGATATAGGATATACCACATATATCTTGTTTGTTGTACTTGAAGTAGCACCCCAATGTTACCATTCCGCTGCTACCTGATTTTGGGGGTGTTACACTACTACTGTGTGACGAACACACATACTCAAAAAACATAAAATCCAATTCTCAAACTCAAAATTCATCCAATTTCGCAAGGGGCAATCACCTACAACTCGATTAACAACACCTATTGTAAGATTTCTTATACTTTTTCTTTTCAATTTCATCCAATTTTGCTCTAAATCAAAATTTGGTGTTCTTCATAGTTTTTCATATTATTATTTTTTCCGATTAGGTCTAGGAAATCCATAACTACAATGATTCTTGTAGTCATAGGAGTTCAAAACATTAGGATTGAGTTACAATTTTTTTTGGTTTAAAAATTTGTTAAAAAATATATACATTATTTTTCAATTATTTTTTAAACTAAGAAATTTCAAAACAAAAATTTATACATTGTTGATTCATGCCAAAAACATGTTAAAATAATCATACATTGTCTATCAAAACATACATATATAAATGTTTATTTTTCGAATCAATGAATAAAGTCTTATAAAAATAAAGGGGTGTTTGGTTTCACATTTTAAAACATAATGTTGAGTCAAAACAAACACCATTTAACTCTCACCAAGTCAAAAGATGATGAACTAATATCTGTCAACAAAATATACATCTTTCGACAATTTTAGTCAAGTCTTGTATTGATTAGGGAGTGTTTGGATCATTTTCTAGATGTTGAAATATATAACTAATATATATTCTTCGACACCCTAGATTAAGTGAAAAATAAATTAAGGAACATATGGATTACTTCTTAGGTTTTTATTTTTAGAGTCGAAGTAATTCTTGTCCCACATTTGTTGTTTTTCAAAAATTTATTTGTGATTATTATTTTTTAATAATTTATTTAGTTGTTATCTTGTTTAGGTGACAAACATGCCTCGAGCAACAATTGGTGATACCTCTCATACTCGTTCTTATATTCCCAAAGTATCTCAAACACCCGGTATCTCTCCTTCTATCACACGTTTCTACAAACCTATCGAAGATTGATGTATTCATGAAGGTAGAGTTATTGATCAACTTTACTACACATCTGATCACATCGATCGGTGTTTCACTAACATACGTCTCAATTGTCTCTACGAAATTAATGAGCCAATTGTCCCTCGTTTCATTCTAGACTTTTATAGTCAAGT
>BQNB010206221.1:0-10563 GCA_026074375.1 Tanacetum coccineum | reverse complement strand
CCCCATGCAGCACTCTCGTACCAAGCACATCCATACTCGATATCACTTTATCAAGGAACAGGTTGAATGTGGTATAATTGAATTATATTTTGTCAGAACTAAATACCAATTAGCTGACATGTTTACTAAATCCTTACCCGAAGATAGGTTTCAGTATCTTGTTAGAAAAATTGGTATGAGATGTTTGACTCTAGCAGAACTGGAGGTTCTGGCAAATGAATCTGCTTGATATATTCTTCAAACATCGACTTGTAAATATTTTTGAGAAAAGCAAAATAAAAAATATAAAACCTATAAAACCAAATACAAAAATATAAAATTTCAAAAAGAAAATACAAAACAAAAAATCAAATATTTCCAAAAAGAATCTTCTCGACATGTCTCTTGGAATCGATAACATTTATGTACCTAGACATGTTGATTAATATTGACACGGGTGTATAATTGAAGTTCGAGCAAGAGTTCAAATGCTTTCAAAACATGTCATTTCTAATTTTTCTTGATGGCTTATGTGCAAATATCAGTACATAACCCACTACTACAAAATGAAGTTAAAGCGACACTGATAAAGTGTTGTATTATGTGTTTAGAATGTTGCATTATGCATAATGTGACACTTTATTAAGTGCTATGTTATGTAACGTTGGCTTAGGTATAAGCAACACTTTCGATGGGAATGTGCAACATTTTTTCAATGTGTTGCCTATCTTTACCAAATGTAATACATTAATGTGCAACACTTTTTACCTCAAACACAACACTTTTTATACTCAATTGTAACACTTTCATAGTGACTTGCAACACTTATTACATTAAAATGCAACACTCTCTGTACCAAAGGCAACACTTTTTACATTAAAATGCAACAATTTTTTTACTTAAGTGCAACACTTATCAAAATGAATTGCAACATTTTTTCGCACAACCACAACACTTTTAGATTCGAGTGCTGCATTTTCTCATTATTACAACTAATTTTGCAACACTTTCTTATGTGATACGCAACACCGCTAGTTGTTTTCCATCATATAAGGTGACACTTTTAAATATGATTAGCTAACACTTTTGCTTCACACAATACAATGCTAAATATATGATATTTATATCATACACATTCTTCGAAAAGGTCTAATAATACATTAATAATTAACATTTGTTTAACCATAGATAACATCATTAAGTAGTTGGACAAAATTGTCTAATGTAAGATAACCAAAATAATACTTCTAGTGAACAAAAGATAAATCAATCAAACTGCATGTAACCGTAGACATCTTGGTTGCGAAGATTTCTCTCTCCCTAGAGGTGATTTCCAGCGCCCCCTCCTCCCTCTTTTTCTGGCTAACTAAACCCTAAATCTGCCTCTCTATTCAGCCTTTATGCAATTATTTTTTCTGTTTAAATTCAAGAAATTGGTTAATTAAGGTTCTGAATATGCAATCGGCTTTAGGGTTTGTTTTAATCGCAAGAGGGGGTATCGGTGATGTTTTGATGCTTATTTAAATCGCCTCTAGCATCAATCGATTCCATAATCCCTAACTATTTAGGGTTGCGATCATTGTATATTCTTATGGATTGGCTGATTGGTTACATGATCCAAGCATCATGATAATTGATTTCCTTTTTTAGGGTTTCGGTTTTCATGGTTGCTTTGTGATTGTGTGATTAGGTCTGATTCTCCATGGTGTTCTGGTCCCCTTTTTTAGGGTTTTGGTTATCATTATTTAGACTTGATGGTGTTGGCTACTAGAGGGGAAATCGTTATTGTTTTCTTGCTGGTGGTTTGACATGGTTGTGAAGCGATGAACAGGTGCTAATGAAATCAAGAAACCCGTTCTAGGGTTTGTTCTATATTCATAATATTATTTCTGATTTCGTGAACATCATTGCCGTTTTCATGTTTTGGAATGTTCAAATGATGCTGCTTGGTTTTGTTATGTGTACCATGGTTAATGATATCATGATCCATCTCGCTTAGGGATGTTGCAGGACTGACTCTCATTCAATCAGGGATAAATCGTTATAGTTTATCTTTCATGAAAAAGCTACCCGTTAGGGTTTGGTGTAGCTTGGAGTTTTTCTGGATTACGGTTCTATAAGTTAATGGGATTTACTGGATCGAGCTAATCTATTGGCTCGTTGTTGGGTTGTGTTCATGGAGTTCGTTGCTGGTATAAGGGTTTGGGAGAGATGGTATGCTGATGGGTACCCTAGTTGTGGTTGGGGTGCCATGTATACAGCTTTTTAGCTGTTGGTATTGCATAGTACTAGTACGCTTGTAGGTAATCCTTGTTGGGGCTCGGTTTTTCATCTAAACAAACACCTTTGGAGAGAGTGTTAAGCTTGCTGCTCTATCTGAGGTTTTAGAGTCCTTCACCAACCGTTGCTTGGAATTTGTTAATTGAATCTTCATTTGGATGTTTGGCTTGGACGTCTTTTGGTGTCCACTCATGCTCTTCTTAGAGCATGGATGTTCTATTGTATAAAGTACCTATTTTCCTTGATGGTGGGTGATGAGAGCTGGTTATTAGTGTGTTCTCTTTATACGAGCACGCTTTTGAAGGTAACTAAATGGAGCTTTGTTCTTTATGGGGCCCTCATTGTAGTCTAGTATGTGCACCACTTATATGCTTATTTGATGATGGAATAATGGCTACTGGTTCGTGCATGAGCAAGATTTAACATGCTTGGAAGTTCATTGGGATACATCTTTTGTGTCTCATGATGATGATTGCAGGTCCTGGTTACAAAAGCTTCGTTTAAGTCAAAATTTAAGGATAAAAGTATAATGAAGACACTTGAGCTTGTGCTCATTAACGAAGTGTGTTATCGATACTGATGTAGTCAATTTAGTTTGGCTACAATGGTAGTTGTCCATTATGACTATTTGAAGTTATTGGCATCTGTTGGGATCTATTCTTTCATCAAGAAGTGGACCGCGTCTGCCAATATGGAAGTGTTGTTAAGAACATGTACGCTACTATGGACGTTTATTAATTGCTGGTTCTTAATTTGGTCATCATAAGAATGGCATGTCATTCTTATGTAGGAAGTAGATTATTAGCAATAGTTTCCTTAGTGTCCATTCTTGGACTGAGATAAGGGATTCATCCTTATCCTTTGTACTTCATTGAATTTTTGGTGTAATAATATTTTACCGGGGAAACCCTTTACCCAAAGAAAAGTGCTATAAAACGACGTTGCCTGGTCCAAATGAAAACGATGGAAAATATGGTTAGTTTACTCGTGATATATAGCAAAATAGAAGACGACTAAATCTCTACAATAAAGTACATTCCAACAGCATTTAAGGTAACAATATCAGCCAAAAAAGATATCACTAGACCACATAGCAACAATATAGTAAAAATTCAGTATAGTGTAAAGCTCAGCCTAATCTACCTAGGACTGTAATCCCAGGTAGTAACCTTTTTGGTTGTTCAGGCTTTGAAATAAATCAAAAAGAACGAAACACACATTTTTTTCTTGAAACTGAACCAATGCAAATCTAATACGCAACTGCCTTTAATTTTAGTAAAAAGTTATAACATCAAGCAAAGTTTATAATAGTACGCTTATCAGTTCTAAATCAAACCAAACCATACCAGGTTTTCTTTTCAGATATAGGAGATAAGGTTGAATGAGGACATGAGCGAGCCATTGAAATCTGAATCAGTCCATCAAGAGAAATAGTTTGTGCCACCTGCGCACAATTAATAGACAATATTCAAACAATTTACTGTATTGTTTCTTTGATCCAATTATTATTAAGATATAAGCTATCTTTGTGACAACATTCACATATGTAGACTTTATAGGTAACTGGTCTATGAACTCAATCAAACACAAGGAAGAAAAAATATGTATCTATGACAGAATCAATGTAAAACAAAAACTTAATTTAGAACAAATATCAGTTTCAAATCAAATCAAAACGAACTTTAAAAGATGGAACGAACCTTAAAAGATGGGAGTCGGGTTTGAAAGAGGAGAGAAACCATGGATGTTCAAGCGAACAATTCTTGCAAAACAGGTTTCCATTAATTTGGAACTACATAACCCTGGACCAAGTGCCAAGGACCAAAATACTCACATTAGTTCAGCTAAGACCTACACCAAATGAAAGTTCTATAATTTGATGATACAACATTCCAATAAACAGGCCAACCTTTTACATCCTAATCCTAATCAGATTATGTGTCATTAAATGACTTCATATATCATATATACTGACTTCATATATCATATATGGCATTGTAAGCAAGTTACTAAAAGTCAAGCTATATGTATTTTTAGAATCTATATATGCATGGCTCCATAAAAGAAATGCAACATAAAGCATATTTATACTAAAACAAGATATGCACCTATACTTAGTAAATAGAATACCTGCGACCAATTTGTTCATAAGAAGATTAGAGGATGAAAATAAGAATGTTTTGTATGGTCATGAAATAATTTGATGCTTGTTTGGGTCAAAATGGGCAGGTGGGCCAGTTTGTCATGTAAGGTTCTATTTAGTCATGTGATATGTTTAGATCATGTTTTGTATTGAATTCAAATAAGAGGGATGTACCTTGAACCAAACATATGGTTTGTTTACACCACAAGTTACCTAAATAATTAGCTACTTGAGTCTCGGGTCACTTAGAGGTTCACTGCAAGCTACTTCAGGGGTGTATGGTACTATGATATACCAAGACGACTAATACCAAATATGCCTATATAACATATGCATATACAATTATATATAATACCAATTAATCATGTTCTCAAACACGTATATTCAGTCCAGTAATATGCGCAGACGAATGAACGAGTTATTTCATTTAGATCACTCAAAGAAAATGACAGAGAAGGCATTGATGTTCCATATTTTGAGCTGGAAAGCATAATGGCTGCTACTGATGACTTCCCAGAGAAAAATCAGCTAGGACAAGGAGATTTTGGGCTATCTACAAGGTAACAATTTTTTTTCCAAGTGAATCTTTATCTACAAGTGGTAGTAACAAAATTAACTATGACTACTTAATCGATATTGGGAACTTGTTGTTTTAAAGAAGCTGACCAAAACCCTTCTACCCGCGTCACCACTACCATCACTTACGATTTGATGATTCTGGGTGGTTTAGTGGAGCTCTTCCCAATATACATCCAGTCAAATATTGAGTTGATAAATCGACAACAAGGAAGTCACCTACGAGCAAAACTGGGTATATATATCTCTCCATTAACCCTTTTTTGCCAAGTAAATTTAATTTATTGTTTGTATTTGTTTGCTACTTATGATCTATTACTTTTTTATATTTGTTACAAATTTGTAGATTGTGACTGCCAAGTGTTTGATGAAACATCTAAATGGAATATTAGCAATAATTTCTATTATATGTGTACATTTATGTCTGCGTTTTATATTCAATGGATGTTGGGGACTGATTTTGTCTTAATTTATGTAACTAAATAAACAATGTGATACTGATATAACCAAATGTGAAGAACCATCCGCTAAAACAACCAAACAAACACTAAATGTTGATTGATTTTTTGTGCATTATAATTAACACAAACATATTGATCTACTACTTGCAATGGGTAAATGGTAAATGTAATATAATATGAAAAGCCTTGTTTAGTGTGCAAGGCAACATTTATATCCATGTCAATAGTTTCTTAATTTTCAACTATATTTTGGTAATGTCGTAAAGGATAGATAATAGAGTTAGCATTGGAATCTTGCAACGATAGCCAACAAGCTTAGGCCTAAAGCAGGTAATGACGTACACTTTAGTTTGTCTCATTTAACCTTGCCGCTCTTACTACTTATGCATAAAAATGCTTATATATTTTGGTTTTAGTATCTTGCAAAACATTTAAGCATCATCATGCTTCATTTAACTTTACCACGATAAGTTTACCAAACTAAAATCATTTGACTTTACCAATGATCATACTCATTCTATATTTGAGTTTGGTTTTGCTTTGCATATATATACTTTTAACAGGTTTCTGCTTGCAGCTCAATTAAAGTTTCTTTACGCCGCTTAAACTCTGCAACAACAAACAACCTCTCACATCTCAGTTCAGTTAATTATCACTATTTTCAACCATTATTTTGTTAATGAGATTATATTTATAAATATAATATATTAATAAAGTGAGAAGCTGCCTGTAGCTTTTGTCCTTGACAATACTTTCACTTTTTCTTTCTAATACCCCCCACACACATACACTTAACCCTAACTTCATTAATCGGATTTAATTGCAATCAATCAATCATTGAGTTCATAGATTTTGTATACAGTTATGTTTTGTTGTTTGTTTTGTCCCTTATTTTGTGATGATTTTTGTTGTTGGAGGTTGAATTAGTGTGGTTATGTCAACTACTATATGAGGCGTATTAGTTTAGGCGTATTAGCTGATTGATGTTTATGAAGGTGTGTCGAGTCATTTGATGTTTTGTAACGATATTGAGGTATACATGTAGGAACTCGTAAGTGATTTGCGAACTTTTGCTATTAGTCTGTAGTTTGTTAACTGATAGGATTTCATATCGTTTTGTAGACTATAGTTTTTAGGTGGAGTATTGACAGTGGTTTACTACTTTCCGTAGTAGAAGGCATCTAAAGTAAGGAATGGTTAGTTGATAAGTATTAGCCATTTTAGGTAGTTTGTGATTGTCATGGATGCTACTACAAGGAAAGTAGTTTGGTACTGTTAGTGTTTAGCTGCCATCAATGACTTCGAGCTGTGTCATTGTTGTTGGCTTGTTCACATTGCACTATGTATATGTGATTCTTAAAAACTTGGCCAATATATATATATATATATATATATATATATATATATATATATATAGTGAGAAGAATTCCAAGAGGTTTAAAAAGATTACTTTTGACCAAAGTAAAATCCAAAACCTTCCCGGGTCATTTCCTGACGAGGTGTTAATTGAGAATCGAGTTTAAGTTCGTGATCGCGTGATTGAATGATTCAATGATTTTTTTGATTCTAATTCTATTTCTACAAATAATATGAAAAATTAACTAAGAGCAAGCTAAAGACGAAAGCAATTAAAGTTAAAACACGAAAAACAATAACGGGATCAAAAACTCGTGCTTTAAAAACTTAAATCTCCAATTTTTAACCCTAAAAATGCAAATTTAATTTTTAACAGTCCTAAATGATAAAAGAACATTTTAAAAAAAAGAATTATATTTTTTTGACTTTTATATTATTTATTATGAATTAAAAACTGTTTTAATCAAAAAAAATTAATGAAAAATACTAAACTAATTTGGAAAATTTTGAAAAATTCAGGAAAAGTCTTCTGAAGAATTCTAAGCCTAGGAAAAATAAAATGGGTCAGACAGCTTATTGGAATAAGCTGTAAATAAGTAAAATAAGGCTGAAAGCTTAATTGGCTAAAATGTGTATAAAAGAAAAGTAGTGTGGAGTAATAAACGAAAAAGACCCAAGGGCAGTTGGTAGTGGAGTGTGGTGTTAAATGTGTTTGTGTGTGAAGGGGAGGTCACAGGTTCGACCCCTGTGACCTCTCTTTTTTATAAAGCATTTTTTTTCTTTTTTAAAAAGTTATAAAATAAGCAAAAATTGAAATCTTTAAAAAAGGAACTTTTTATAAGACTTGAAAATAAGCTAGTAATAAGCTAATTAATCATGACAGTTTTGGATTTTTTTAACTAAGTGACATATAGGCAAAACTGTGTGGCTTGTTTAGACCCAATAAGCACTCATAAAAACAAATAAGCTAAAAACAAATGAAGCCCTAGACCTAATAAGCAAATAGGATTAAAAATAAACAAAGAAAATAAGCTGAAAAGGACTTAAAAGCTTTAAGACAGAAAGCACTTATAAGACAGATATGCAGGTTAACTTACTACTTTTAAGCTAATTTTTAAAAGCCTTAAGATATCCTTATGGCTTAATGACCTATATGAAAAGCAACTTTATACTATAAGCTTCAAGAATCAGCAAAGAATAAGCAGTTTGAAACACATATAAGCTATGAAAAAGGCTAAAGAAAAAGCTACTTTTACTATATTGCACTCTTTTTGGTTTTCTTTTTAAAAGACAAATAAGCTATTTACAGGCCTAAATGAAGCTAGTTAAAAAAGTTAAAATCCAAAATAAGCTTTAACAGATTAAGTTCAAACTACAATTAGCTTATGCAAACAATTAGCTTACACTTTAAAGACTTTTAAATCTAACTAAAATAAATTAAAAGAGAGTGTTAGAGTTGGCTTAGTGATCCAAAGTAATTTTAAAACTAAATTGACCCATTTTACCTCTTAACCCAAACACCCCTTTAAGTTTTCATGAACCATTTTTAAACTGATTTAAGCTAAGTTTATTGAAAACAAATAACAAACAACTAATATCAGGCTATATTAAGCAATAAGAACTCAGAAAGAAGTACTTAAAATAAGCAAATAAGAATAAGCAGTTTTAAAGCTCAACTTGACAGTTTTATACTAAAACATAAACAAATGATATCTAAACTACAAGAAAGCATAAATAAGCAACAAACAATAATGATAAGCAGATAATAAGCATAAATAAGCAAATAAACAATAAATAAGCTAAAATTATAAAAATGAAATACTTACAAAAGCCCTTGCTTAAACAGGGATGAACGGGCTCACAAGAGCTTATCAACAAGCTCTAGCTTGTTTTCACAAGCTAGTAAGGTCATAAAAGCCCATCCAAATCTGGCTTTTCTTCCATAAAAACAAGCTGAGGTAAATTTGGGGTGGATTTTGAGTGAAACAGTAACACTGAGTTAAAACAGTAATGAGCTTATGAAAATGACTTGTAAACTGAATTAAACTTAAATTGCATTAAGTGAAAATAGAATTTAAATTGAATTAAACAGTAATTTCATTAATCATAAAAACTGGTTACAATGCTTTTGAAGAGTAAAATACATAAAAAGTAAATAACCAATAAAAATAAGCTGAAAATAGGACTACGCTACTCCTAAATCTAACCCCCTTAATTTGTGTACAAAGGCCTCTATTTATAGCTAAACTTGAAGCTTGAGGAGTGTTACTTGTACTTGTTCTGTGTGGAGAAAGAGATGATGCCCTCATCTTAAATCTTGTCCTTCCAATCTCTTCAACCGCCTCTCTTAGATCAATCTAAGCCCTTTATTCTTTGTTTTGTTCATCAACCAATAAGAACTTATGGGATTGCCAATGTGGATGTTGTGAGAGGTAGTGGGGTTCGTTTGGGGTTTTGGGATGAAGTGGGGTTGAGGGGGGTTTGTCGTGGTGCAGGGGACGAGGGAAAGTGACAGGGATGAATGAATAGTGACGTTTTGTAGGGTACAATTGGAGGGGAAAGGGGAATAGTGATTTGGCGGGAAAAGGGATTGGGGGTACTGTACGTTTAATTTAGTGACGGGGTTAGGGAAAAAGGACTATGGGTGTAATGGGTTAAAGGTTATAGGGGCTAGTTTTGTTAGTCCTTAAGGACATACCGTGTTAGTCCTTAAGGACTAACAGTGTTAGTCCTTAAGGACTAACTGTGTAATGGGTTATAAGGATATTGGGCTAACCATTGTTAAGTGGTGTTTTGGGCTTAGCTTGGGCCGGTTTATGTTGGATTGGACTTGGACCATTTTTAGCTTATAAAGTATATAGATAAAGGTTTAATGGGCTGACCCGACCCATTTAATGGGGTGTGGCTTGGTCCATTTAAGATGCACACGTATTTAGCTTTGACTTGACTTTTTTACGCTCTTTCCATTCCCGTGCTCGGTTTTGGCTTTGTTTTGTCCTTTAGTGAATATCCGTTACCTGCATAGTATACAAAGCAAAACAAGCATATATTTGGCATTTTATGTCCGTTTTTGGTCATTTAGGCTCGTTTTAATAGGTAAAAGGTATGGGTAATTAAGCACATACCAAATATCATATTCTTTATACCATACTCATTAAAGATGAATTTTAGAAGAGAAGATCAGCCACCAAGGTCAAGCATTGATCACGAATCCATAGAATACATCGTGTAATTTTTACTCTCTTAATCGTTCGATTTCAAATGTTTGATTACGCTTGTATAATTATAATGGTTGTGGGTTAATACCCTCGGGTATTAGCCATCTTAATGAAAGTTCAATGTTTGGTTTGTTTTTAAAATCAATTTCTTAATTAATCGTTGATTGTTTAATTATGTTTATCACCTCATACTTGTTTATGTGTTTGAATATGCGACCTATCATTCAACTGGGTCTAGTGATACCTAAAAAGTAATCTAGATACCGGGATAGCTCTCCATATCGTGTTTTATATTACTGGACCAATAGGATAACAAATAGCGTTCTGTCTTTGTCTTTGAATTATAATCTTAGTTGGACCGGTAGGTGACCCGTATATGTTTCAACAATCATGCTCTTAATTAACTGATAAAGATTTTGAATAGTGGACTACCAGTATATAAAACACCGTCAATCAGTAAGTGGGTAAAGTCCCGTTGGGCTAGGGTTTTAACAGGATCACCACTGCTTTGATTCCCTAAGATAGATTTTAATTGAACTAAAGGATGCTT
>BQNB010206218.1:0-10563 GCA_026074375.1 Tanacetum coccineum | reverse complement strand
GTATAATAAATCATATATAGAATACTTGCTTATATATATATATATATATATATATATATAGAGAGAGAGAGAGAGAGAGAGGTTAAAATAAAAAGACAAATATTTGTGAGAAGGATAAAAGGAAAACTTTTTAAAAAAAAGTTTTTGAAAAATTTCAAAAAAATTCCATTAAATCAGGTATGTTGGTGCATAAAACTTTTGTAAAAGAAGTTTTTCTAATTTTGAGTTTTTATACGTTTTTTTAATGCGCAAAAAAAGAAATTTTGATGCACAAATTTTTCGACTTGTTATAGTTTGATGCGCAATAAAATTTTGATGCAAAAAGTCAAAAGAAGTTGGGTACAAAAACAAATTTTTGATGCACAAAAAACCGATTTAATGCACAAACGTTTTTTTTAATAAAAAAATTTCGGCAAAACTATCAACTTTTAGAAAAACTTCCTTTACAACTTTTTCATGCACCAACATACACGATCTTGTGGAATTTTTTCAGAATTTTTTGAGAACTTTTAAAAAAAAATAAATCTTTTTATCCTTCTCACGAATATTTGTCTTTTTATTTGATCTTTATATATATATATATATATATATATATATATATATATATGAAGGTTAAAATAAAAAGACAAATATCCGTGAGAAGGATAAAAAGAAACTTTTTTTTAAAGTTCTCAAAAAATTCTAAAAAAATTTCCACAAAATCAGGTATGTTGGTGCATAAAATTTTTGTAAAAGACGTTTTTCTAATTTTGAGTTTTCATATGTTTTTTAATGCATAAAAAAATAAAATTTGATGCACAAAATTTTTAACTTGTTATAGTTTGATGCGCAATAAAATTTTGATGCAAAAAGTCAAAAGAAGTTGTGTTTTATAAATCAAACACATATGATTTTAAGTATCTGGACCGATTAATAATTAATTTCCCGCAAAAGTTGCTATTGTCTAAAGTCCTTAATTCATGAACCGTCAATTGCCTTATAATGAGGTGAACGCTAATGCATTAAATATATCTATTGGGTTTGACAGCCCTGTCCGGGGTATGAATCCTTGTGAACACCCTGTCAAACGGACATTTTGTTATTAGAAGTATAAAAAGGTATATGACAATAATACCTTATCTTGGGGCACTTAAACATATGAATTGCCATATGTACTGTTAACGTTCGGTGTCATGAGCTTAATGTGCGAAATAAAAAGAAGTTGTTATACATTGCATTTGTTGCATTGTTTACCTAGAAACTATTTCATTTTTTCAAATATTGGTTAATGATTAATTTACACTCTATTATTTCACTCAACTTTGATGTTAGACGTTTTAAACATGTTAAACCCAGTAATCAGGCTGAAGGCACCGATGGTGTGAGAGGTGTCGAGCGTGCATGATGTGGCAATTTAATTTAAATAGTCACTGTGTGTCCTGTCTTACAAGAAACAATGTCTTTTGTAATGTCATTAAAATCTAATTCCTTTCAATTGAACAATTTGTCTTTAAATGTATGTTGTACGTATGTTGGTTACGATCTTGTGGGACCTACTCCATTTTAAACACTCTAAATAATGTGGAACACATTTGTTTTAAACATCACCATTCATGGGGGGGGGGGGTTGGGGGGGGTACGGGGGTCGTGTTACTATATTTGTGATGCTGGAAGGATGCTATTTAGATAAAACCCCCAAATGTTCATTTCCGCTGCGCATCCCAAAGGTCGTTTGGGTGGGGTGTTACAGAGTGGTATCAAGAGCCATTAGTTATAGTTGAAAAACTAAATCCGTTTTCAAACTTGACTAATAACTATTAGGATGCAAAGTGATAATAAGAGTCTAAGTTTTATAGAAATGGTCGAGTCTTTTGAAAACCTAAATTGTAAACGCTCAACACGCATGCCCAGGTACTACCACGATGCCATTGTACACATGTAAGTTGTATATGTATAATTTGCTATAAATGAAAATATATGTACGTATGTATTGTATATATATAATTGGTTAAATAATTTATTCCATTTACGTAACTATGCATTGTAATTGGATAAGTTGTGCATGTGTCAGATGCATAAGGTGATTATACGTTGGCGTATTTGTGCATGTGTTGTATGTATTGAATGTCATGCGATTTATATGTAAAACTATCTTTATATATGTTTGAAGTATAATTGATATAAACATAATATATATAAATACAATATAAAAATATACTATATAATATAGTATATATATATATAAATATATAATATTTATATATATATCTTCGGATTTGAAAGGTATCGAATTATGAATTTTTACTTGTTGCACTTTTATGCGAACTGTTATTTTGATAATAGTGATACGCTATCGAATGATAATAAGAAGTGGTACGCTATTAAGTAAGTATTATATGATATTTTTTCTAGATTATCATGGTGAATGAGATTCCTCCTAATCATGATGATGATGTGCGGAATCAACACGATGATGTTCCTGTGATTCTTGAGCTTGTCTTAGTGGATGAAGATGAGGACCCATAAGAAGATTTTGAGAAGAAGAAGATCCTTAAGAGGAAGAAGAAGATGATATGGAAGTCGACATTAAGGAAGATAAGAATGAGCCTGAGTTAACGCATCCTTATGAAGAGATGGATTCTCTTAATCCTCCGCTGCCTATTTTTGAATCAGATCCAGATGAGAAATTAAGGTTTTGAGAACTCGATTTAAACCCTAAGATTGAATGTTCCTATTAGTGTCTACGAGAAGTGGTGAATCGTCTAATAGTCGCTATTTCTTCGAGAGAATGGTGATAGTTTATCACTGCCTGTGTTTTCATGAGATGGGATATTTACTCTCTATTTGGTCGGATAGTTTAATCTTACTAGACGATGTGTAGGACGCGATACGGCGCCTGCATTGGTCCGAGAAGAAAGGAAAGGCAAAGGATGAGTTTTATGGCAAGTTGATTCTAGACTTGGGTAATGAAGTGCGTTTTAGTGTGGAACAAGGAACGACTGCAATGGAGAAGTTAGTTGAAAAGCTTGGTAATGTTGAAGAGAAAGCTGAGTGTAAGAAACTAAAGAAGGAACTGGAAACAGCATGTTGACAACCCAATATCCTTCATATTCAGTAATGAAACGCGTCGAAGAGATCTTTTATTGACTAGAGTTCAAGCTCATGATACTATCAAGAATATTCTGGTAGGGATTTGTGTTTGAAGAAAAGGACCGAATGAAGCTATTATGTTTCTAGTTGAAGATGTAGGAGAGTTCATCGCGAAAGAGTCATTAAGAGAAATACGCAAGAACCAATAGCATCAGTCCTACATCTGATCGTGTTGGAAGAGAAGAGTCCTCATCGATTCGCGAAGATCTCCTCATGATGATTAGTAGTTTAATTTCAATTGTAGTTTCTTTTGTTGTGTAATCACTAAACTGAATTCTTAGTTAGTAGAATTAGGTGCAATCTATTGAAATGATTTATATCATTTTATGACACAATGCAACTAGATATTAACTCTTTGTGAGAAAAAATGAATAATATCTTTTATTACCTACTTGAGGTGGTGGACTGTTGTTGTGGTTTATTTTATCATTGTAATCATTGTTACGGATATATCATTTTTTATGAATTGCTTACAGATATTTTTTCTCTGTTGATGTACAGAATCATGCCTCTAAAGTCTGCACCTATGACTCCAAGCTGCTATGGCGTCCGAATGATCAAGAAAGTTGTTGATGCCGTCTATTTTGTCGAGCGAGAAAGGAAGCGAAAGTCAAGAATTGATTCTATGGATTTAGGCCTAGTGCAGGTTAAGACACTGCACCTACTGATCATGAGTGACTTTGTAAATTTATGAAAGTGCAATCCTACTGACTTTTCGTGGGGTAGAAGAGCGCATTGGATTGCGAAGATGGTTGGAGAAAACGAAAGTGTTTTTGGAATCAGTGGAATGTGCAGAGATATAGAAGGTTAAGTTGTTGCTGCAACATGAAGGTCCGGCTTTAACTTGGTGGAATTTCTAAGAAATTGCACCCTTGTTTGTGGACATAACAAAATGCCTTTGACGTGATATGAAGCAATTGATGACTACTGAGTTTTGCCCGATAGAAGAAATCCAACGTTTGGAGCATGAATTTTGGAACTTGAAGGTTAAAGAGTATGACATTGTTGCGTATACTCATGAGGTTCAATGAGCTTTCATTGATGTGTTCGAGAATGGTTGAACCAGAAAGGGTGAAAGTTGATGCCGTTATATTCGATGGTGACCGAAAACAACAAGGGGTAAAAAGTGACATTGTCTAAAACCTCAGAATTGAATGTAGCATACGATATGGCTCACAATCTGATGAATCAAAATCGCAAGCTAGTAATGATACGATTCTTGAAGGAAAAAGAGAAAGTTGGGAAAGCATCAAATGTGGACGTAGTTAGTGGTAAGGAAACCAAAAGATAACTCATGTCAAGCTTTGGGCAAAATAACTAAAAGCTAGGTAAATGCGCGATTCATGGTACTGCTCTACGATGGAACCACATATATGTAAACGTATGTTTTAACTCATTCATGTGTCCTTATACGATCCAGTGTCACAATTGTAGGAAAGGTAGACACAAGGTGCTAAAGTTACTTTAAGTAGAAAGTTTTTGACTACGAGTGCTAACACTCTATCTATTCCTACTTGTTATGATTGTGGTGAGCAAGGTCATACTAGGAACTGATGTCCGAAGAAGGTTAAGAAAGAAGAAGTTGGAGATGTTCGTAGTCAAGCTTATGCTATAAAGGACGCTTAGACGAAGGTGTCCGAATTGTGTTACTGGAATGTTTCTACGAAAAACGCTAAGCTTCCTGAATAAAAAGATATCTCGATCCGATAGGATTATTTGTTGACCACTAGATTTAGTACAATTACTCGCTATACAAACCGATTAAAATAGAGGATAGTTTTATGAGAAGTTAGGGTTATCTTACGTCAGGTATATGTTAGTACGACAATTATTATAGCAAGGAATCATCAATTGAAAAATAACCCGCATAAAGTATCTGTCATCAATCAATTCCGCATTGAGCTTGTAACGATCGAATCATAATCGGTATGGATAGGCTTGTCAAGCACGATGTTGTTTAACGTCTGTTGCGAGAAGATTGTTCTATAATGTATGGGAACAAGACATTTGGATAGTTGAAGGTACAAAGTGTGTCGCGCGATTGTGAATACAGTTCGAGTAAACAGGCTCGAAAAGTACGTGCGCGAGGTTGTCATTTGTTTTTGGCACACATAACGAAGAAGAAGTCGAAGGAGAAACGATTGGAAGACATGCTTATGGTTCGAGACTTTCCTGAGGTGTATCCTGAGGAGTTACCAGGACTACCACCGTCGAGGCAAGTTGAGTTTCGAATTGATCAGTACCGTAGTTGTACCAGTTGCACGAGCCACCGAATAGATTAGCACCTGTTGTGAGATGAAGGAGTTGTCGTACAATTTCAAAGAGTTGTGAAAAGGATTTATTCGTCCCGAGTTCATCGCCTGTGGGAGACTACCATTTTGTTCGTGAAGAAGAAATATGGATCTTTTTCGAATGTGTATAGATTATCGCGAGTTGAACAAGTTGACTGTCAAGAATCGTTATCCTCTCCCGAGAATCGACGATTTATTTGACCAACTACAAGGTTCTAGCGTGTATTCTAAGATCGATCTACATCAGTATAACACCAGTTCGCATTAAAGGGAAGACATTCCAATTACTGCATTTAGAACTCGATATGGTCACTTTGAGTTTCCAGTAATGCCGTTTTGGATTGACTAACGCGCCTTTCGTAATTTTATGGCCTTAGATGAACCGAGTATGCAAGCCTTATCTTGATAAGTTTGTCATAGTGTTCATTGATGATATTTTGATTTATTCAAAGGACGAAATAAGAGCATAAGAAAGCAATTGAAGATTGTTTAAAGCTGCTTTAGAGAGTAGAAATTGTATGTTAATTTTCTAAGTGTGCTTTTCTGCTAGATCGGGTACAATTTCTAGGTTCATGGGTGATATGATCGGGTTAGTGGTGTTCATGTGGAGCCTGCAAAGGTTGAAGCGGTAAAGATTTAGACTTCGTCAAAGACGCCAACAAAGGTGATACAATTTCCTTGGTTTGGCTGGTTATTACCGAAGTTTTATCAAAAGGATTTTCGTTTATTTCTAAACCATTGAAAAATTGACTCAAAAGAAAAAGAAGTAGCCATTGGGAGGTGAAAAAGAAAACTTTTTGCAAATGTTTGAAAGGAGAAGTTTTGTGTAGTGCACTAATTTTAGCTTGCACCGAGGGAACGTAGGTTTTCGTGGTGTAAATTGTTGACACATCTCATTAAAGGTTACGGAGCCGTGTTGATGCAAGGAGAAAAAGTGATAGCTTATGCTTCTAGACAATTGAAGGTCCATGAAGAGAATTACGCTACTCACGATTTGGAGTTAGGAGCCGTTGTTTTCGCTCTTTGATTGTGGAGACATTATTTATATGGAACCAAATGTGTGGTTTTCACCGATCACAAGAGCCTACAATATATCCTGAATCAGAAAGAGTTGAATTTAAGACAACGAAGGTGGATTGAGTTGCTAAGTAATTATGATTGTAAGATACGGAACAAGTCCTGGAAAGAGGAAATGTATGGCTGATGCCTTAATCAAAAATGTGAAGAGATAAGCCAAACGTTTCGAGCCTTGATGATGACTGTTCATAATAATCTACCAAAGCAGATTCATGAAGCTCAAAGGAAAGCGATGAGGAAGAAGTATGTAAGAAATGAGAATTTGGGGAGATTGACTAAGCTGATATTCGAGTTTCACCCTGATGGAACATGTTGTTTTGGGAATCGTGTTTGGTTACCGTGATACGGTGGATTGAGGAATTTGATTATGCAAGAGTTGCATAAGTCTAAGTATTCTATCCATCCGGGATCAGACAAGATATACCAAGATTTGAAGTTGTTGTATTGGTGGCCGAATATGGAAGCTGATATTGCTACGTATGTTAGTAAGTGTTTAACTTATGTGAAGGTTAAAGGTGAGCATCAAAAACCATCTAGACTGCTGCAACAACCTGAGATTCCTGTTTAGAAGTGGGAAAGAATTACTATGGATTTTGTGTAGTGTTTGCCAAGACGCCGAGTGTGTTATGATACGATTTGTTATTGTGTCCGACCGATTGACCAAATATAGCTCATTCCTACCAACGAAAGATGATAGTATGGGTATAAACTCACACGACTGTATTTAAAGGAATTATGTGTAAGCCACAGTACAGTGTATTGCTTAAATCTGATCAAGATAGCCATTTAACTCTAATTATTGAGGATCGATTCCAGGAAGCGTTGGGGACTAATTTGGACATGAGTATTGCTTACCGTCCTCAAACAGATGGTCAAAGTGAAAGGACGATACAAATGCTAGAAGATATGTTGCGCGCCTGCGTGATTGACTTCGGAAGTAGTTAGGATAGCCATTTGCCATTGGTTGAGTTCTCATACAACAATAGTTATCATAGGAGTATTAAGGCTGCACCATATGAAGCTTTGTACGGAAGAAAGTGTAGATCGCATGTATATTGGAGTGAGGTTGGGGATAGCCAACTCACCAGTCCAGAGTTAATTCGTGATACAACTGAGAAGATTGTCCAGATCAAGAACCGTTTGTTAACTGCTTGTAGTTGTCAGAAAAGTTACGCGGATAAGAGACTTAAGCCGTTGGAGTTTGAAGTTGGTGACATGGTATTACTTAAGGTATCGCCATGGAAGGGCGCTGTGCGTTTTGGAAAGCGCGGAAAGTTAAGTCCACGTTATATTGGGCCATTTAAGATTTTGGCTAGAGTTTGTCCCTGTGCCCTTATACTTGAGTTTGCCTAAAGAGTTGAAGGGAATTCATAGCACTTTTCATGTTTGGAATCTCAAAAAGTGTTTAGCGGAAGGTGATGTAGTTGTTTTGATGGAAGAGATTCAACTTGATGATAAGTTGCACATGATTGAGGAACCGGTGGAAATTGTTTTAATCAGGGAATTATCAGCGATAAAAGCAAGTTGGATACCTATGAGTTTAAAGTTCATTTGGAAATCCAAATATGTCCAGAAAATACTGTGGGAACGTGAGGATAAGATTAAGAAAAAGTACTCTCATCTTTTGGATAAATAAGGACGAAGCCGAAGAAGGTTGATATATCGTGCTGAGTTCCGGGACGTCACCTACCCTAAAGGAAGGAGAGACTGTAACAACCCGAACTTCATTTCACGTTTAGCCATGAACTACGAACGATTTATATTTTATTATGTGAATTATTATATCGTTATGTTGTTATATAAATAGTTTTGATATAAATTATCATTTATTAGGTAATTTCATTTCCGTGATTTAGTTTTTGCTTGTTTTTAGTGTTTAAAGAAGTCAAAAAAATTATTTTTATGCTTTGAGAGCGTATATGTGTCATTTTTGTATTTTTTAGCGTTTCCCCGAGTTTTTGTAAAAACCATGTCTAAAGGTTGTATTTTGGAAGGTTTAACGTTTTAATAAAGGTTTCAAGCTATATTATAGAGTGAACAAATAAAAAATTTACGAAAGTAAATTTGTATATGACAAGTAAGTAACGAAATATAATTGTACTACCAACTTTGCAAGGACTTGAGAAGGAAGGGTTAAAGTTGGCCAAATAGCTTAAAGTGACTTTTTCTATAAATACCACCACATACAATTCATTTCATTTCTTTTAACACAATACTTGCACTTCTCCTCCTCCCACCACTTTGTGTCGTTCGAACAACAAAACACCCCTAGTAATTTCATTGTCCAAATCTTTATTATTCACATGCATTACCAATCAGTATACAATATTAATCCTATGTTCGAACCACTCTACAAACACCACTAAAGAAACCTTACACTGCAACAAGTATGTTTGAAAGTTTGAGATTATTTGTTGATTCTTGGTTATTTGGTGTATAAGGAATTTGATCAAGGGATGTTACATTAGTGTTTATATTATGGTGTTAGTTGATTGAGAAGTTTTTGTTTTGTGGTTCCTTGTGTTTCTTCTGATTTGGGTGTAAAGGGGAAGCCATAGTCAAGTTTTTCTTATAGCTTTGGAGCTCTTGTTATGCATTAATGTCTTGATTAATTAGATGATTATTTACATAGAAGTAGATTGTAGCTAGATTAATCAAGTGCAAAATGGTTTGATTATTATTCAAGTATGAACCATATGTGTTGATGGTTCAGTATATTTTTTAGGGCTAGATAAAACATGATTGGGACTTGTTGGATTTTGTCAAAAATGGGTTTGTGTATGACTTGGGTTGACTTTTGTTGGACCCGAATGTTGACCTAGTCATAGAGTGTCCGAGAATATTTTTGAAATCTAGATTAGCTTTGACTATATAAAAGGATGGCATAAGGCTACGATTCGATAAAAACATTGACTTTGTACCGATTAAAAACGAAAACGTTATTAACGGCCAAGTCCAGTTGTGGTGGTAATTTTTTAGTTAAAAAGCAACTAACGAACTTTGACTTTGAAATTCAAAACATGCTTAAACTTTGTTGAATAGAACTTGTAACAGCAAAGGGTTCGTAATGTTAGTTAAAATGTGATGAGTTGTTAAGTTTGGATTATATTATCCTTACTTTCGGCAAGCTTTCTAAAAATGAAAACTTTGTAAGAAACATGGTAACATTGATCGAGTGTGTCAAGCGAAATATTTTGTGTTGCACTTGGAGAATTTCGTATATAATTATATATACGTGATAAAAATATGTATGTGTGTATATATATATATATATATATATATATATATATATATATATATATCTATAACTTATATATTGGGCTAACTATAAGTGTTTAAATATGAATTAGTGACTGGATGTCACCTTAATGCCACCTCAACGATGACATGACACACATTTTGAATTTTTTTAATTTTTGGATTTTTTCTTAATTTTCGGATTTTTTTTTTGGATTTTTTTAATTTTCGGATTTTTTTTAATTTTTAGATTTTTTTTTCAATTTTTGAATTTTTTTTTAAAAATATTGTTCATGGCAAGGTTCAAACTTGTGAACTAGGGTTAAGTTCCAATTAAGTTTACCAACTGAGCCAATCCACCATTTATGTTTTATTATTCAAAACTATAATAATATATTAAAAAAAACAATCTTCAAAAATATATCAAGATATACTTCAAAATATATTAAGATATACTTTATAATTATTAAGATATACTCCATAATTATTTTCTTTAATTTTTGGATTTTTTTAAATTTTCGGATTTTTTTTTTAATTTTCTGATTTTTTTTTTAATTTTTGAATTTTTTTTAATTTACGGATTTTTAAAAATTATTGTTCATGGCAAGGTTCGAACTTGTGACATAGGGTTAAGTTCCAATTAAGTTTATCAACTGAGCCAAGCCACTATTTGTGTTTTATTATCCCAAACTATAATAATATATTTAAAAAAAACAATCTTTAAAAATATATCAAGATATACTTCAAAATATATTAACCATTAGCATTTACTACATATTATTAGTATCTATCCAGCGTAGTGGAAATCATAAGATGTACTCCATACAAA
>BQNB010206216.1:0-10563 GCA_026074375.1 Tanacetum coccineum | reverse complement strand
AGACTATGCCTACCTTCTGTGGGGAGATTTCGTTTATCAAGTAGAGAACAAGAATGTTAAGAAGAGTAATGAGATGTACTACCCTCGCTTCACCAAAGTCATCGTCAACTTCTTCATGACTAAGGATCAATCAATTCCAAGACGGAACAGTGTAAATTGACACTATGCCAGGGATGACTACATGTTTACCACGATAAAGGTTGTTTCTAGGCATGAGGATACACAACTTTATGGTGCCATTTTGCCTAATGAATTGACGAATGAAGACATCAGAAACTTCGAATCCTACAAAGAGTACTATGCCATTGCTTTAGGAGCTGAACCTCCAAAGACAAAAGCAAGGGTCAAGAAGAAGAAAGTTGAATCTGACATGTCAAAGACTCCTCCAACTAAAGGCAAAAGACTCAAGACTTCTGCAAAGGCGGCTAAAACTGCAAAGAAGAAGCAACCTGCAACGACATCTAAAGCTAAAGGTCTAACAGTGCTATCTGAGGTTGCTCTAACAGAAGCTGAACAAATAAAGCTAGCAACAAAAAGAAGCCTAATATAAACTCACAGCTCTCACGCCATCGGCTCAGGTGTAGATGAAGGAACTGGTAGTATACCAGGGGTTCCCGATGTACCGACTTATGAATCTGATGATGAGCAAATCTCTTGGAAGTCAAGTAAAGAAGACGATGATGATGAAGTGAATGTGAGTGAAGACGATGATGATGAAAATGATGATGATATTGACAAAGATGATGAAGATGACGATGCTGATAATCAAGATGATGAAAATGCAAATGATGCAAATCAAGATGATGATGATGAGCAAACTAAGTCAGATAACTATGGAGATGACTTTGTTCACCCCAAGCTTTCCACTCATGATGATGAAGCAAGACAAGATGATGTAGTTAATGAAGAATAAAGTGATGAAGAAAGTGATGATGAAAGTAATGAAGACAGTGATGAAGAAGTTCAAGGTACGATTATTGAGGAAAAGGAAATGGATGAAGAGGCGACATATGAAGAGGATGAAGCGAATGAGTTATACAGGGACGTGAATGTTAATCTGGAGGGAAGAGACACTGAAATGACAGATGCTCCACTACCTAATGTTCAAGGAACTCAAGTAACAGAAGATACTCATGTAATAATCACCGCTCCGGTCAATCCTGAAGGTCAACAACAGAGTTCTTCTATGTCATTTGGCTTCGTTTCTAACATGCTCAACCCCAGTCCAGATACAGGTATTGACATAATATTTACTCTTAACAATGAGACAACTTCACTGGTAGATGTTCTGGCCACCACTATTGCTGAGCCACATATTTTGTCTGCAACAACTCTTCCTCTACCACCGACTCCTCTCATCACACATCTGCAACAAACACCAGTACCTACACTAGCAACTGTTCCGAGCTCCTCACTATAAGATCTTCCCAACTTTGGCTCTTTATTCGGGTTTAACCATAGACTAAAAACTTTAGAAACTGACTTCTCTGAGTTTAAGCAAACGAAGCAATTTGCTAAAGCAGTTTCTTCTATTCCCAGCATTGTTGATGCGTACCTTGCCAACAAGATGCATGAAGCCGTCAAAATTGATGTTCAGTTACAATCCGAAAGACTCAGAGATGAAGCCCAAGCTGAAAATGCAGACTTCCTCAACAAACTTGATGATAACATTAAGAAAATAATCAAGGAACAAGTTAGAGCTCAAGTCTCCAAGATTTTGCCAAAAATTGAGAAGACAGTAAACGAAAAACTCGAAGCTGAGGTTATGACTCGTTCATCTACTGAATCCAAGACATCTCTTGCTATAGCTGCAAACCTATCTGAATTAGAGCTGAAGAAGATTCTCATAGACAAGATGGAAAGCAATAAATCAATCTACAGATCTGATGAAAAAGAATCTCTACAAAGCACTGGTTGACACTTACGAAAGTGAAAAGCTCATACTTGACACTTATGGAGATACTGTTTCATTTAAAAGACGTAGAGATGATGAGGATAAAGACAAAGAACCCTCCGCTGGATCAAACCGAGGGTCCAAGAGAAGACGAGCTGGAAAAGAACCAGAGTCAACCAGTGCACCAAAGGAAAAGACATCCAAGACATCTGGCAAGTCACATGAAGGGTCCAAATCTCAACACAAGACTGCTAGCGAATCTGCTTAAATAGATGAGCCTATGCACATTACCAAAGATTTGGAAGAACCCGTACATCAGGAGTTTGAAACAGGAGTTACTGAAGATCAACATAATGAAGAAACCCCTCAGTTCCCTGATTGGTTTCAATGACCAACAAAACTTCCTTCTCCTGGTCGTGATTAGAACAAGATTTTGCCTGATGCTCAAGGACCTGTACAACCTTGGCTAAGCTCTTTGGCCCAGAAGGAAGATCCGAGAGAATTGTTTAATGAGCTGATAGACACTCCTCTTGACTTCTCAGCATTCGTGATGAACCGACTTAAGGTTGATACTTTAACTCCAGAACTATTAACCGGTCCAACATTTAAGCTGATGAAAGGATCATGCAAGAGTCTTGTGGAGCTCGAATACCTCTTTGAAGAAGTCTACAAGGCAACCACTGAACAATTAGACTGGAACAACCTTGAAGGTCAGCAATATCCACATGATCTGCGAAATCCACTAACATTGATACCCAATTCTCAAGGTCGTCGTGTCATACCTTTTGATCACTTCATCAACAACGACCTAGAGTATCTAAGCGGTGGTGTCTCAAGCCGAAAATATGCAACTTAGTGATGAAGACCAAGGCTGAATATTACAGACACATTAAATGGATTAAAGATTTGGTCCCTAAAAGAATGTGGAGTCAAGTGCCGGTTAGCTATGACAAACATGCACTCTGGGGAATCTCACATTGGGGGCGAAAACGATAACAATTCTATGAATTTGCTGCTAACAGGGAATCTGCTCGGGATGTCTACTCCAAACGCAGAATCATTGCTGTCATAACTACAAGCATCTTGATTGGGTCACTGTTCGTAGGGATGATGACAAGCTGTATAAATTCAAGGAAGGCGATTTCAACAGGCTTCGCATTCAAGACATGAAGACATGCTGCTTCTTCTTGTTCAAGGCAAGTTTACAAATCTCACCATTGAAGAACGCCTAGCTTTTAATGTCTCCTTAAGAATGTTCACAAGAAGCGTTGTCATCCAAAGGCGTGTAGAAAATCTTCAATTAGGTGTCAAAAGTTACCAAAAGAAGCTCAACCTCACAAAGACGGATATGTACATATCAAATCTTAAACGAAGGGAAAGGCTCACAACAACATACTCCAATCCAAGATGTTTTCATTTACCAGAACAAGACAAAGAAGAACAGACTGATACCGTAATGAGAACTATACAAGTTCAGTGACGGTACACTCAATGATGTTCGGACTGCTCTTAATGAACGTCTAAAGGGAATTCGGATGGAGTATTTGCCACAAGCTATCTGGAGACAAAGTGACAAAGACAAAGCAGGAGCTATGATCCAGGCAATTGACAAATAGCTAAAGACAAGGAGGATTATGCGGAGTTTGGAGAAATTTGTTGGTGGGAGACCGTACAAGGGAGACTTTCGGCTGTTGCAAACGACCATATGATTTATCATATGATGTTCTCATCATAACAGGTCAAACCTTGTATGTAATAAATAACTTATGACATTTGTATATATGTAGTGTAGACTTTATGGTGATAAAAGTAGTGCTTGAGTACAAATTTTTCAAGAATTTCTTAGTAAATTCAAAAAATTTCAAATTATTGTACTCAGCACTGGCTTATAAACCCTCAAAAATTAAGGGGGAGCATTAAAATATTCCTGTTAGATATTATGTAACATTTTGTCCCCGAACGTTTAATCAATTGATATCCAAAATATCAAGGGATTAACATTTTGGATAAGGGGGGAAAATGTGATTAAACTGAATCTAATTTGTATTGAAATGTGATCATATAAAATGGACTCAATCACTCCACACTTAGCATTTACAGACGATTTACGATAGCAATGTTAAGCAGGGAAGCTTTAGTGATGATGAAAAACTTTCAAAGTTAAATCTTTGAAAATTAGATCAAACAGCTTTGATTCAATGTCAATGATTTGGTTTGATTGAGATGTGGAAATACCCAAAAAAGACGACCATGTACTTAAATTATGGAGTTATAAAAGGTTGTTAGGCATAGGTATTCAAATCCTTTGATCCAGCCAGAAACTGAGGATCTACCCAGGGATATCTGACTGATAGTGTATAAAGTCCTTAGGTATGAAAACAACAGGAGAAAAAAGTGAGAATCGGGAATAATCCGACCAGAGATGGAGCTAACACTGAGAATAAACCCACAAGGTGTTAGGTTATATGAAGTCTCGTAAGCATTGAAGGGAGTTTAAGAATGAAAAAGAAATGTAGGATAAAGGGTGAAAAAGAAAGAAGCCCTCCAACACTTGAGGCAGAAACCGGGTACCATACATAATCATCAAAACACTAATTGTTTTCTGACATTGTAGACAGTCATAGACCCACCAGTGACGCTTAATGCACAACCCTCCTAGCCCACTCAAGGATGGAAGTGGTTAGTTATGGGTGGAGGATGGGTTTGAGCCTCTCAACAGATCTCTTGTTTCATTTCTCATGGAGATTACAAGCATTTCTATCAACTTTTTCACTCCAAGTTAGTTGATATTGAAAAGGTGGCAGTCTGCTCTAGCCTTCGATCACTAAAAACAAAGTGCACTATTGAGTCTAGAGCCAAAAGAGATCATCTATAAATCTCATTAGGATACTTGTCAAAATTATGCTTGCTATCTCACACAATGTGAATAACGAGAAATATATTAAGAGTCCTACGCATTATCCTTGTGATTTTTCCAGAACATCCGAGTGATATAATGTCGCAGTTGAAGATGGAAATCCTACTTAATCCAAATCAAACACTCATGGTAGGTACTTATGCGAGATACTTGTACTAATCAAACACGTAGACAACTGAAAGAAACGATGATGGCGATTATATAAGAAACAAACATTGTCCAAGTTATGAATTGATAGATGATGATTTTTTGAAATGATTAACACTCTCGATGTGTCACAAAATCACTTTAGCAAGTGACACGTCGATTGATTTTTCTATTTCAATTGGTGAAACAGTAACTCACTGATTCACTCTTACCGTGCTGTCTGCTTTGAGACGTTTCGGTAATGAGAACATGCTAAGTTTGATGAATCTAATGCAAATTTGTTCGAAAGATTCTATACTTTATCTGGAAATCATGTTAAGGAGATTCTTCTTAAATTGAATCTACTTGATCACAGGTCGATCCTCACAGATTAGAAGGTTACTCTAACCAAACACGGACAAATGATAAAGCCATATTCGTCCCCCTCTTTATTGCTAATTGTTTTAATGCAGGATACTTAAAGATGGAGGTGAAGGTACCTGGTTCCAGCTGACTTACAGATTCATAGCCACATGCTCATACCTGACTGACAAACATAAAGACATCATGAAAGCTCAAGTACATGTTTCAAGACTTCTACTACTCTGATACCGTACGTCTTTCTTAAAGTGACAAAGTATTAAAGTCAATGAATTTCAAAGAAGTTTTCGTCACTCTGATGCCAAACGTCTTTCTCGAAGTGACGAAGTATTAAATTTAAAGAACCTCAAGAGAGATGCATTATAAAGCTTCTTAAGATAACTTATCAAGAAAGGTATGAGCATGTCGGTCCAAAAGTTACAAGTTTACAAGATGGAAAGGGTCAAAAGATGGCGAAAAGAGATTATGCTTGGTTGATGATCTCAAGGTGTTCAATATCACATTCAAGACAAGCTAAGGAACAAGCCCTAACCTATAAGTCAATGATCACTACATCAAATTACAAGTCAATGATTGAAGTTGAACGAGCTCAAGACTAAAGATAAATCATAGTATGCTAGGTTTAAGTTTTTATAAAATGGAGTGACCTCCCTTAGGGGAAGATTGTTAGGAACACGAAAGCGTCGGTCGCTTCCATAGATAACAGTCGTTAGCTCGTTAAGTAATTTTTAGAAACTTACATAGTTAGTTAGCAAAGGCCCATGGATAAACCCATGCAAGCCTAAGCCCACTTGTTCATTGTAAGTGTATAAACACCTCTCCATGCTTTGGAGAAGTGGTTGGTTGTTCATTTTACACACATAATACAAAGTTCTCTTATGTTTACTTTATCTCTCTAAGTGTTCATCCAACCCACTCTCTCTCTACCCTCACATCTAGTATGTTATTTGATTAGTCTGCATCGTAGGTCCTAAACAACATCAAACATTACTTTGCCTTACATGATACCATCATTCATTTATGCCATGAGCGCATATTTATATTTATCATACATCATCTCACAACACTCTATTTTCGGAGCACGACGAGGATAACTAAACTAATCTTATCTTATTACTCTTTCAACTTTGAAGAACAATGACAACCGTTAATCAAGGGATAAGTGTTGAGGAAATTAAGCAGGTTGTAGCCCAGCGAGTGGCTAATGCTATCGAAGCTATTGCTATTTATGAGACAAAAACCAACATGGCCCGCAAGTCAATGAGCCAGACTAAACGACAAGAATACAAGGTAGCATAGAATGCTAGCAACAAGAGGAACTGGTAAGGTAAGCACAATGGAAGCTCGAGCCAACAAAACAAGGGGCATAAGGTGCCTAGAGCACACACTACTAAGCCAATCAACAAGAAGGCATATACTGGATCTCTACCTCTGTGCAACCAGTGCAAATTTCACCATAATGAACCGTGAATTGTAAAGTGCGGAAATTGCAAGAAGGTTGGCCACATAACCCGAAATTGTAAAACACCTACTGCTGCTAGGAATCAACGAACTCGCACCTGTTATGAGTGTGGAAGTCTGAGACACTACAAGAGTGAGTGTCCAATAGTGAAGTTTCAGAACCATGTGGACATGATTCATGGAAGGGTGATGGCATCTAAGCCTAAGATAATGCAAGATGCAATAACCAAACTAATAGGCAAAAAGATCAGCACTCTTGCTGAACGTCAAGCTGAGAACAAGAGGAAACTTGATAACAATAACCAAGCTCAACAACAACCTCCCAAGAAGCAAGGTATGGCTATAGCTGATACCGCTGGGCTTGGTGAAAAGAAGGAGTATGCTGGAACTCTACCGTTGTGCAACAAGTGCAAATTTCATCACAATGGCCAATGCACTATAAAGTGCACAAACTACAAGAGAGTTGGTCACTTGACCCGAGATTGTAGGAGTCTTGCTACTACTAACAATCAGAGAAACCTCACTTGCTATGAATGTGGCAATCAAGGGCAATATAGGAGTGATTGCCCGGAGAGAAAGAAACAAAACCATGAAAACCAAACTAGAGGTACTGGAGCACATGGAGTGGTGCATGCCTTAGGAGGAGGAGAAACTGATCAAGACCCTAACAACATTGAAGACGAGATCAAAGCTTAAAAGAGAAAGTTGTCTCGCTTTTCCTAGTAAATCCTAAGTCGGGACTATCTTAGACTTTATCTCCTTAGGAGTTCCTGTTGTATTTCTCTTAAATCTTTGTTGTACTAAACGATTTCAAATTATCTATCAAATCTATGTATTGGAAAATTTCCGCCAATCTACTCCAATTCTCTAATTATTCATGTAAGCCATTCTAAAATCATAACACTATTTTGACAAAAATGAGCATCGCATCGTTAGCCCTTAAATATACATAGCCTGATCACCTATGTATAATTCAAGAAGGATTATGCCATGCTGAGGGTAGTCACCATGTAACATTTGTAAATAAATTCATTTTTACTTACATCCTTGAAAAGCCAAGTTCTGTGTGCGTATTCATAAAACGCGTTTACTTCGGTAAATCGAATTAGTAACCATAACAACTAAGCAGGCCTTTACTCCATCTTACTATAAAGTTGACGTCATCTTATACCAAATCCTAAGCCAAGAAGCCAAGACACATCATTAGTTGCCTTAAGACAATCCGCTATCAAACTTGCTCGCTAAAAGAGTTACGACGATATGAGACGTAAGCCTTTAAAATTTCAAGTTGACAACCGAGTTATGCTTAAGGTATCACCTTAGAAAAGAGAAGTACGCTTTGGAAAATGGGGGAAGCTAAACCACAGGTACGTTGGACCATCCAAGGTGATGGAAAAGTTGGATCCGTTGCTTACAAGCTTGAGCTGCCTCAAGACTTGAGCAAGGTTCATCATACGTTTCATGTATGCAACTTGAAGAAGTGCTATACCGACAAACCATTAGCCGTTCTGTTGGATGGACTCCATATTGATGACAAGCTTCAATTTGTCGAGGAACCAGTAGAGATCATGGATCGAGAAGTCAAACGGTTGAGGCAAAGTCGTGTTCCAATTGTCAAGGTTCGATGGAACTCTAAGAGAGGCCCTGAATTTACATGGGAACGTGAAGACCAATTCCGGAAGAAGTATCCACATCTCTTCACAAAGACCGCACCGTCGTCAAGTACCGCGTCTTAAGCCTTGAGGACAAGGCTCATTTAACGGGGGAAGACTATAACACCCCGTGTTTTCAGGTCATTTACGACGTCATTTAATTCACTATTTATTTTTAGTCCTATACGCGTTTACTTTTAATTTTAATCGTATAGTTAAATCGCGTAAACTAAAAATGATCATTCAACGTAAACGGGCATCAAACAATTAAATGTTTACGTCAATCAAGTGTTAGATAATTATTTAGAGGATACTTATTAACTTTGCACATTTTATTTTTATTGGTTACGTAAAGTGTTTACGTTTCGCGATACAATGCGTTTAGGCATACCCGGAATCACCAAAACTCTTATACGCTTCAACAAATGCCCATTTTTATACCCAATACTCAAATAAAAATACAAAATATCTTATGTATAAGACAATGTGGCCAGATATGGAAGAAAACACAAAAGAAATATCACAAAAATCTAACTAAGGTGCATGTACAACATATGTTTCATTAAAACATTAAGGCATGACTAGTAACTTGGTATTTTCTTCCTTGATTTCCTTATCTTGTCCCTAGACTTTCTATAAGCAATCTTAACTAAGTCTTGTGATATATAAAGGCTTGTAACTATATAGAAAAACATACACTTCATTTTCATAAGAAAAACTTCACTCATTTCTCTTGTCTCTCCCTCTCTACCCACGACTTGAAACAAACACCCTTACCCAATTCATACAATTTTATTTACAACATATACAAGTGATCTAACAACATATCTAAGGTATTATAAGAAGGTTTAAAGGATTTGTTTAGAGTTTAAAAGGGTTAAGCAAGCAAGGAATCAAGATTAGGGTTTCTTTGGGTTTAGGGTTTTCTAAGTATTGGAAGCTTGGGTATAATATCTAAACTAGGGTTTAGATCATATTGTTCATCATCCTACATCATATTAAGATTATCTAAAAACCTTAATCTCTTTACATTTGTGATTTTATGCATATATGATGTTTGTATAGTTAATCACCATCTAAGAAACTTATTAACTTGTAAAATGGATTTTACTTGTAATCATGGTATAATACACTTTTACATATGTTATATGGATGTTAATATCATGTGGGAATGGAAGTATAAGTATTGTACAAGTGTGGTTTATGTATAAAAAGTATATATAAACTAGTAGTTTTAAAAGTTACTTAATAAGTTTATAAGTATAAGGACTTGTTGATCTTGTATTGTTTATCCTGGATAATATTTGGAGCAAATCCATTGACTATGAACCTAAGTAATGTAAGGACAACATGTGATATATGGTGTTGTAAAGGACTTGTAATAAAGTTACTAAACTAAAAAGTTATAAAAACAATTTTAAACACATTTTTAACAAAAATATCAAAAGGGTCTGATTAAAATTCGAATATAACATATTTATTTTATATTTTTATAGAATACTACATCTCATGAGGATTCCAAATATGTAAGGAACTCGAAAATCCGATTTATAACGAAGGAGATACGGCATTTGCAAGTTATACGATAATAAACGCATTTATAAAAGAAATTTTATAAAAACTTATTTCAAACCACTTATGATATAAAAGATTTGTTATTTTTCTCAGATAGTACATATTTTTAGGATTCTAAAACATTAAGAATCATAATTTTTTGATCAATAACGAAGGAGTTATGGATTTTTCACGTTTACGATAATTAAAGTTTATAAAAATAATTTTATAAACTATGAACAGTAAAAAAATTACTATTCATCTCATATGCATTTTGAAAAATATCATTCTTTGATAGAACTTTTAATTATGAAGACGTGCTCGAAAGAATCACTAAAATCGAAGTTAAAACGAATAAGATACGACTTTTACGAGTTTTACGATAAATAAATTTATAAAAGTGTATGAACAGTAAAAAGTACTGTTCTCCAGTAGGTTGAAAATATGAAAATGTAATATTTTGATACCTTGTCTTAATACAAAAGCGTGGACATAAGAAACGTACAAAACGGACTTAAGACGAGAAAGTTACGTCGTTTTTACTAAAGAGATATTTATAAACGTTTTTACTTTATAAA
>BQNB010206210.1:0-10563 GCA_026074375.1 Tanacetum coccineum | reverse complement strand
CAATTTTCCTAGATGCTTGGAGGCTGATTTTTCTAATCAATTGGAAGAAGAGGTGTCTAATGTTGAAATAAAAAATGCGGTATAGGATTGTGGGTCTGATAAATCTCCTGGACCAGACGGTTTCACTTTTGAATTTTTAAAAAAATTCTGGTACTTAGTTGGGGGGGGGGGGGGGGGACGTCATTAATGCTGTTAAGGAGGTTTTTTAACTCGAGTACATTTCCTATCGGATGTAATCCCTCGTTTATTGCTTTAATTCCTAAAGTGTTAGATGCTAAACTCCTTAATGATTTTCGCCCTATTAGCTTAATTGGTTGCCAGTATAAGATTATTGGCAAAATTTTAGCTAACCATTTAAGTCTTGTGATAGATAAGATTGTGAGTATTGAGCAGTCGGTGTTTATTAAAGGAAGGCAGATCTTAGACCTTAATCCTCAATGAGGTTGTTTCTTGGTGCGAGATGAAGAACGAACAAGCTCTAATGTTAAAAGTCGATTTCCAAAAAGCTTTTAATTCTGTTCGTTGGGACTATCTTGATGATATTCTTGATAAGTTTGGTTTTGGCGTCAAATGGAGAGGATGAATTCGGGGCTGTTTGCTTTCTTCCAAGGCCTCGGTTCTGGTTAATGGTTCTCCTACTCATGAATTCTCCTTTCACAAGGGGTTAAGGCAAGTCTACCCTTTGTCTCCTTTTTTGTTCATTCTGGTCATGGAAAGTCTTCATGTATCTTTCCAACGGGTCATCGATAGAGTTATGTTTTCTCCTATTATTATTGGTACCAATGAGACGGTCTCTATATCGCATTTATTCTATGCCGATGATGCTATGTTTATTGGCAAATGGTCAAGCTCTAATGCTAATGTGCATGTTATGATGCTCTATTGTTTTTTCCTTGTTTCGGGGTTGAAGATTAATATAAACAAAAGTAGCATATATGGTTTGGGAGTTAATTCTTCAGAAATTAGCCTCATGGCTAATCGAATTGGTTGCATGGCTAATAAGCTCCCATTTACTTACCTTGGAGTGAAAGTTGGAGCTAATATGACACACATTAGTTCTTGGAACATTGTTGTTCAAAAGGTTAAGTCTAAATTATCTAGTTGGAAAGCTAAAACTCTATCGGTAGGGGGGAGGCTTACTCTTATTAAATCGGTTTTGGGAGCTCTTCCTACGTACTATATGTCTTTATTTAGGGTCCCGGATGGCGTTTTAAATCAACTTGAAGGGCTTCGTAATTCCTTCTTCTTGGGAGCTGATATTGGTGAACGAAAGATGACGTGAGTTTGTTGGAAAAAAGTGATGGCACAAAAAACAATATGGCGGGTTAGGGGTTAGTAGTTTGTTTGCCCTCAATCGAGCATTGTTGTTTAAATGGATATGGCGGATCTATGCTTCTCAATCAGGTCTTTGGCTAGATGTTATCAAAGCTATACATGGTCCTAATGGTGCCCTCGACCAACCTCTTCCTAATCATTTAGGCTGTTCTGTTTGGAATATGGTTCGAAAAGCCATCGGTAATCTTAAATCTAAGAATGTTGACCTTATGGAGTTTTGTAAAAAAGTGATTGGAAATGGCTATAATTCTAGCTTTTAGAACGAGAAATGGCTTGGTGAAGAATGCTTCAAAGTTAGATTTAATAGACTTTTTAACTTGGAACTCAATAAAGATGTTTCGGTTGGTCAAAAATTGCAGAATTCCAATTGGGCTTTTACGTTTCGTAGACGTCCTAGAGGAGGTAGCGAAGAATGTCAATGGATCGAGTTCTCTCAATTGCTTTCCTCGGTGGTTTTATCTTCCGCTAGCGATCGTTGGTCGTGGTCTCTGAATGGGGATGGTGTGTTTTCGGTGAAGTCAGCTAGGAAAATTATTGATAATTATGTTCTTGCTAATTTCACCTCCACCACCAGATGGTCTAAGCTTCTTCCTATTAAATTTAATGTTTTCGCATGACGTATGTTCTTAGATAAGCTTCGATAAGACTTTGCTTATCCAACAGACGTATAGATATTCCTTGTGTTCTTTATCCGATTTGTGAGGCTGAAGTGGAATCTCATGATCATTTGTTCTTTGGTTGCTCTATGGCGGTCGATCTTTTCCGGTTAATAGGTTGGTGGTGGAACATAAACATTCCTTTTTTTCTTGATTCTTCTGCTTGGCAAATTTAGTTTCAAGGTTTGCGCTTTCATAGTCTGCAAAAAAAGGCGTTGGAAGCTCTATTCTTCTCGCCGTGGTGGCACATTTGGATTTATAGAAATGCTCTTTTATTTTCGGTGAAGAAGCCTAAGAAAGGTTTGATTTTCGACAGCATTGTTTCACAAACGTGCCTTTGGGTGAATAATAGACGAAAGAAGGGTAATATTACTTGGGTTGCGTGGCTTAAAGATCCGTTAGATGCTATCTCATCTTTGTAATTTTTGTTTTCCTAGGGCTTGTTTGGGCTTGCATCAAAAACATCGCGGAGTGAAAACCAATGGCTCGGCCTCCGTTGGTGGGGGTTTTTCTCTTGTTTCAGCAAGAGTTTTTTCATCCCTTTGAAATCCTCGCAGTTAAAGCCTTGGGGTGTCGTTAGAATATGTATCTTTGGTTTTCTCTAGTTTTGGTTTGTACTCTTTGGCTCTAGCGTCTTGCTAGATGTCTTTTTAATATATTTCTGTCGTTCCAAAAAAAGGAACTTACTGACTGACCTTCCTCTTGTTTACAAGCATGGAACGCTTTAACTTTTTCAAACAGTTCCTGTTTTGCCTGCTCTTCGAACATAGTTTTCAGTTCATTCAACATGTCATATGCATTGTATTTTTACAACGTCCTTTGCAGGTCTGGAGACATACTTGACAGCATAAGACATGCAACCTCTTGCTCAAGATTGACAGTCTCATAGTACTTTTCAATAGTGTCAGGGTCAGCAGTTTCAAGATCAGGAGCGGGTCTAATAGGTTGTTCCACAAACTTCATCTTTTTCTCATACCTGAGAACAATCCTTATATTGCAATACCAGTTTGTGAAATTCAAACCAGTGAGTTTCTCCGCCAGGAGAATTGACCTGATAGTCGTATTGTTTTTTGTTTTGGGCAGCAACAGCCATCTACAAAACAATCAGAAGTTCAGAAAATATAAATATTTTCAATAATAATCTCTTATAAAATTAACTACCCATGTGTATACATAAATAAACAATTACTTTTATCTAGAGTCTAAGATCTAACCTGATGTTGTACCATTAATGTAGTTGATCTACTAGAAATGGTATAACTTAAAAGGTAATCAGCGTCTGATAATTGCCAACATGTGCAACTCTTAGCTTGTATGGGGCACAAGGCATCATAATCCGGAATTACAATGTCAAGTAGCATGTTTAACCCCATCTATTGTCTCGGGTTAAAGTTCTGAACGACACACTCGATTTAAGTCGTCTAATACAAAATCAGTAATTTTACAGTCTCAGGTCTAACCATACGATTGTTATATTTTTAGCATTGTGGATTAATTTTAAGAAACCCCAGGTGAGTATGACAGACAAGGCTATACCACAAATATAGTGTCGTTTTCATTAGACTCATAGTGGCCGATCAAGGTTATCCAAGGTATACTTTTCTTTTCAATAGTTACATACAACATTCTTTCGGTTCTTTGAAATATATTTCATTTTAAATATTTATTTTGGACGGTTGCATACCAATTATGATAATGAAATTGTTCGATAAATTCAGTGTTTAATGATCTTTATCTATAATTTGAATAGAGAAAAACACTTTTGGTGTTAGATTATCTTAAACAAATAGTATTACTTATGAATAAAATAATGTTTTACGTCTTATTTGAATATATGTGGTAAAAAATTATTGTGTTTTCTCAATTTAAACCTGTTTTTTTCACTGTAGTCCACTTTCTGTTTTGATTAATAAAAAGGCAGTTTAATGTGGTAGTGGTAGGTAGATTATTACAGTTTTTTGAGAAAAAGTGTTTGTTTTCTTTTTCTAAAATATAAGTCAACTTTTAGATCAATTTTGGTGATCTTAAATAAACAAATAGATACACTGTTGATATTCGATCTTGGATTATTAAAAAAACTAATTTAATTTTGTTTTGCTTTATAAGTACTCCCTTTCTTGGAACTTATGGATATTTTAATAAAACAAAAGTACTTTTTTACGATTTATTCGTGCTAATTTATAATTAGCAAATATATTCAATTCTATGTTGTATAAGTTGTTCAAAATAATACAAAAGTAAAGTATTAATTAATAAAAATATAAAATGAAATATAAATTATACTACTTTCGGTTAGAGCACTCGGTGTAGTAACGCCTTTTTCATCGCAAGGAACGGCGGTTGGCGGCGTTGTGCCGACGTTACTACACTCCCACCACCGCGATAGGCCAACGGCGTTGGATCGGCGGTTGCCCGAGCAAACGTTCGCGTTGGGTATTTATTTGATTAATTATTGTGTTTGTGTTTAAAAAAATCCATTTTACCCCCCCTAACGGCTAGAACTTAAGAATTTTTGCTATTTCCTCCCAATTTTAAAATGTTTTATTTTAGCCCCTAACGGCTAGTATTTATAAAAAAAAAAAACCGCACACTAATGCGGTTGGAGAAGTTGAGGTTTCTAGCTACTAGCACCAAGGATTTGGACAAAGACGACGCCTATTGGATCAAGAAAGCAAAAAAATTGATCAAAAAAAACAAAATGAAAAATGATATGGGTGCACTGGGCGGTCGACGAAGACGAAGAGACAGTAGTTTTTTTTTTAAATTTCGTAATGAATTTTTTTTTTCGTATTGTTTTTTCCTTTTATTTTTTATTCGTAATGTTTTTTTATTTGTATATGTTTTTTTTTTATTTCGTATTGTTTTTTTATTTCGTAATTATTTTTTTTTTAATTTCGTTAATGTGTTTTTTTTAATGTAATTTGTATGTTTAATTATGAATGAAATGGTTAGTTTGTTAAAATAATGAAATAATTGTTTAGGGGGTTTTATGAAAATAAAGAGGTGAGTGATATTATTTGGTGTTATGATTAGAAGAGTGGTGTTGGTGTTGGTGTTATGCTTGATTGGGCCCAAAAAAAAATGGTGTTACGGGTTACGCACCTGAGGGCTCTTAGAAGAAAACGACGACGAGTAACTTTATATTCATTAATAATCAACTACTAAAAATACCCTTTATGAATCTTGCAATATTTTTATACATCCCTCATAAATTCATAATGATTGTTGTCGACAAATACGTAATTTGGAATAGATGAATAATCTACTGTTTAAAGAAAACCTTCTTTTAGGGAACCCAAAATGCTACATGTTGTACTTCTAGAACTTATTTATTAGTGTACTATTTTAGTAAGTGATTGAGATCTTTTAAAGTTTATACGAACTTTATCAGTAAAGTTCTCTCATATAAATAAAGTAAATCGGGTCTCTCAGAAGCCTCACTGTTATATTTGTGAGAGAACTTTACTGGTAAAGTTTATATAAAATTTAAAGGATCTCAATCTTTTAGTAAGTCTAGTACGTGAACATGTATTGATCGATCTTTAAACTCACAAAGGTACAAAATGATACGAAAACCAGTAATGTAATCCACAAAAACTGTAGATTTGTGGGAACACTCTGACCTCGAGGGTTTTTATGACATCCGACATTGTCCATCTCGCAAAAAATAACTTTTGACAACTATCATATAGCTTAGCGGGGCACCAACTGAAGTGAGCTTAAGCCGAAACTCGAACCCATAACCTTTTATCCAAAAAAATCTCTCTAATAGGTCCATAATTTTTTTCGAAAGCGGATATCAACTGACCCAACGACTTTTGATAAAGTCTATAATGTAATTATACATACATACATTTAGCATTGTACAGTAGAAGTTACAGTGCTTCTTACTGTTACACTGTTTGGGTGGGCCTAGGGCTCAAAAATTTGGGCCGGCCCAAATTATTTTTTTTATTTTTATTTTTGGCATAATTTTTTTTTAATTTTTGGCAAAAAATAGAGGGAAAAAATATTACAAAAGTACCCATTTTTTTTTTTTTTCGAAACGTCAATTTATTAAAAAAGCAGCTAGGAGCTAGAAAAACAGTACGTTCAACTTTAAAATCAATCGACCATAGTCACAAACGTACAACTTTAAATTACATTAAACAGTGTCATTTCAAAAAAAAAAAACCATGTAGCTTAAAAAAACAAAGGTTTTAAAATGAGGTCAATACATTAGGCCCATCTAAAAAAACAAAATATTAAACATGAGACAAAAAAAATGCCAAAAAAAAAAAAACTAAAAAAAAACAATTCGCCACACACAAGCGCATATAGGAAAAGAAAAATATTAAACATGATACGAAAAATAAACTGACTATGAAACATGGAACCTGAAACAATAAACCAGCACAAAAAAAACATATAACCAAAGAAAAAAATTCATTTTCAACATGATAGCCAACACATAAGGGTTCATATATGAAAAAAAATCCAAATATTAAACATCGAACCGAAAAAACTAGTGCCCGCACAATTTAAAAAATAGTAATAATAAAATGGCCGCAACAACGCGCGAAAAAATTAACGTCCGCAGCAACGCAGCGGCGTAATCTGCTTGTTATATCAACATTTTGGATATTGATTTTTCTTATTGAGAAAACAAAACAGATTGTTAAATTATAGACAAAGCTTTAAATATTTTCAAGATCAATCTTTTATTAAATTTATACTATATAAAATATTTATAATGTGAGATCATTTTTAAAAATTAAAATAAGGAAGGTGCAATTTGGTCATAATTCTATTTCGTGGGAATCACCTCACAAGTGAACGTGTCACCTTTTGATTAAAAAATATCTTTATTTTTCAAATTGAAAAAATATTTATATTCAATTTAATTTTTATTATGATTATATTTCACCTATTTTTTAAATTTTGTGCTTTTTATTCACATTACTTTTGTTATATTTTATAATTTTTTTATTTTTTACATTTTTAGTAGGTTTATTTTATGTTGATTTATACTTTTTACAACTTTAACATAGTTCAATAAAATTGATTACTGTTAAAATTATACTTTCGAGCGAGTTGTGTTGTCTCTTTACCTGCGAGAAAGTTGATGTTATATGGTTTGTTGGGAGAAGGGGGGAAAGCTACGGGAAACCCAAACGAACACATACAACGAACACATACATTTAAAGTGTTGTGAAACGAAATTACTAAGCGGGTAGGAAATTGCGTAAAGAGTTGAGTTAGTAAATTTTTTATTACCGGCGCTATGCGCGGGTAACCAACTAGTTTTATTAAATTTTGTATAACAATTTTCTTGACAATTTTTTTGTTTTTTTTGACGTGGTGGTAAAGTTAACACGTGTGTTTTAATATTTCAACACATTCGCTGGCCGGTTCGCTTTTTCTGGGTGGACCGGGCCCTTTGGCCCATCCTATATATTTTCTGGTTGTGGTATGTAATAGATATCACACAATTAACATAAGGGTATATGTTTTCAACACAAAACATATTCCGTGTCTATGCCTTAATTATGTTTTACTTGTCTAAACAATAGTTAGGTTTGTGCTAAGATACAATTGTAAGAACCTATGATGCCATGTCTCATGTCACAATTCAGGATAGATGATTCGATGACCCTTATAGCGGAATACCATACAAAACCCGACAAAATGTCCATGTTAAGAAAAAGAAAAAAAAAACAAACAAATATGTGGTTACCATCATATATCCATCAAAGAATACAAAACATGAGTGTATTAGGCTAGGACCACAACAAGATAAAAAGGTCGAAAATTCGATTGTTTTGCGTACTAAAATGTCTTACATACGGGACCTGGAGAAGAGAATGATACTAGCTTCATACTCCACAAATTCAAATTCGAAAAGTGACATGTTATTTTCAATGTGATGGATCACAATAATTATTAAAGCGTAATTGTTAAGTCGCCAGTTTTGGTTTTTATTAAAAAGACTAGCATGATAAGCTGTCACCAACACATTATTTTGGCCCACAATATTAACCTGCCTGATCCTTGTCATTTATGTAAAAGTAGCGGGGCTCTAAAAGATGCATCATGGCACCGTTGAGTTGTCGTTATAGTGCGAGTCGTGACCTTCACGATATGAGACAAACCTAGGCGCCGGCTTCAGGCATAACGTGAGATGAGGCGTGAAAATGTATGATAAGTCGCGAGCTGTGACGCCTTTTGAAGCATTTTTAAGAAATATAGTTGCAATTTTATGCAGACCACGTATATGAGTCGGTTAATCACGGTTTGGGCCTGATATTTGAGATTTTTAAAAGAACAAAAGAAGATTATATTTTTTTTTGACTTTATTCCTTATGTATCACACATTTTATAAAAGAACTATAAATATGTTGTGCCGCTTTAAGTCACAGATCAAAAAACGTTGTGGCTTCGTTTGACTCCTAAGACATGAGGCCTGGTAATGCCATCACGCTGGACTTCACGTTATTTATAACACTAAAAAGTAGCATTTAATAGACTTTTTATTTTCGTCTTATACATATTTAATGATTATAATTATAAAAAGTGTTGTTAAAAATGAAATGTTTGATGTCATACATAATTGTTGATTTTTCAAATATGATAAACCTAATCACAACCCATAAGATCGTGGTTAGCAAAACCATTAAGATATATCACATCATTTTCGTTTAAATAGAAAGTGTCAACTTTGTATAGCCTAAAAATCTGATATCCCGATCGCATGCTAGACACAGCTAGATAAATAATGGGTCCTTTCAAATGCTAAAAGCCTAAAACACATATATGAGTTTTCGTCTAAGTTTGTGGACATAAGACATTATTATATATATCTTAAAAGAAGTGTTAAACTACGTCGTTTAACACACTCACAAAATCACTGTTCATTATTACTGTAGCTACAGTGTTGGGCCGGCCCACTTTTTTTTTTAATTATTCCCGGTGGTTAATGTTCATGCCAAAAGTTCAATATAGACCCAACATTTGTCATAGACCCAATGAACCAATCATAGCCACTTATTTTTTCATCAAAAATAAAAAAACCCACTTTCCACCTCTTTTTTAAAAATTAAATATCTCACACACCGTTAATCGTACGCAAAATAAAACTACCATCAGCGACGAAATTAAATTATCTATTCTATAGAGGGGCGACACTATATACTTTCGACGATTTTTCTTTTACGATTTTATGAAGTCATATACATTTTACGAAATCAAATATGATTTTCATGAAATCATATATGATTTTATAAATCATATATGATACGATGTACGAATCATATATGATTCTTCATACGAATCATATATGATTTTCGTATTCGTACTTAAACTAAATTGAAAATATTTGTCGGAAATCACAAATCATATATGATTCCGTTATACGAATCATAAATGATTCTTTAATACGAACATATATTAGTTTTTGCAATTCACGTGACTGAAAAAAAATCGATAAAAAGTTCTCGAAGTATATCGTGTCACCCGTCTACTGAAAGATAAAAAAATACTCGTCGTGATGGTGTATTTTTTGTCGTGTGACGATTTACCGTTTGTAAGATATTTTATTTTTAAAAAAGAGGTGGAAAATGAGTTTTTTTATTTTTGATGAAAAAATGAGTGGCCAAAATTGGTTCATTGGGTCTATGACAAATGTTGGGTCTACATTGATCTTAACTCTAATGTTCATTGGCCAAAAAAAAAACTTTATAATCCCCCTTCTTTCGTCAAAAATGAGAAGAAAAAAAAATTACGTTTACGACTTTCTATCGGCCTGGGCCAAAAAAAAAATCCCCTTTATCGGCCCTTAAAAGAAGTGTTAAACGACGTCGTTTAACACACTCACACAAACCACTGTTCATTATTACTGTAGCCACAGTGCTACAGTGTTGGGCCGGCCCACTTTTTTTTTTTTTTTTATTCCCGGTGGTTACTGTTCATCGGCAAAAAAAAAAAACTTTATAATCCCCCCTTCTTTCGTCAAAAATGAGAAGAAAAAAACAATTACGTTTACGACTTTCTATCGGCCTGGGCCCAAAAAAAAATCCTATTTATCTGCCCAAAAAAAAAAAACTTTATAATCCCCCCAGCTACAGTGCTACAGTGTTGGGCCGGCCCACTTTTTTTTTTATTATTCCCGGTGGTTACTGTTCATCGGCCCAAAAAAATAATAATTTATAATCCCCCCTTCTTTCGTCAAAAATGAGAAGAAAAAAAAAATTACGTTTACGACTTTCTATCGGCCTGGGCCAAAAAAAAAGAATCCCCTTTATCGGCCCAAATTTTTTTTTTTTTTTTATAATCCCCCCTTCTTTCGCCAAAAATAAGAAGAAAAAAATAATTACGTTTACGACTTTCTATTGGCCTGGGCAAAAAAAAATCCCCTTTATTGAATTTTTTTTTTGTCATTTAATATGAAAAAAAACAAACTATTAAACATGAAAACGAAAAAACAAACCCGAACAAAAAAAAAAACCCCGCAACAACGCGCAAAAAATTAACGCCCGCAGCAACGCGCGGGTAATTTTGCTTGTTAAATACTTAATATATAATAGACTATGATGTA
>BQNB010206209.1:0-10563 GCA_026074375.1 Tanacetum coccineum | reverse complement strand
TCGCCGTGTAAATCTCAACTCGCCGCCTTGTTTTTGAGCAACTCGCCGCCTATGAGTTCAACTCGCTGCCTAGAGTAACACGCTGCCTATTTTTTATTCAACTCAATTTTTGGCAACTCGCCGTCAACCTTTTATACCAAATCGCCGTAAATAAAATCTAATATTTAATTCAACTCGCCTTTGACCTGGTCAACTCGCCGTTTACCTTTTCCTTAAAACTTGGATCTTGTCTGTCCTTTCTGTCAACTCGCCACCTAGAATATTATATTTTAAGCAAACCGCCTTTATGAACTTCAATTCGAAATAGGCATAAATCGACCAAATAAGCCATTTCTTTCCTTAAATAAGCTTTCAATGCATAAAACTAAGTTGGTAATCGAAGATTAAGCATACATTAACACGATTTTCCTTGTGGATCTTCAAATCCAAACCAAACCGCTACCAAGAACACTCAAATAAGCCAAACCCTTTTAAGCTTATAAAAACGATCTAGATGCTTATGTAAGCCATGTTATGGTAGCAATCTAACCTTTTTGATATATAGAACAAAGGAAGAACACGATTAACAAATAAACAAGCTCAAAAATAAATTTGAGCCGTGGGTATTTTTCACCAAAAATAAGCCACGAATTTGATCTTGTATTAACCACACGAATCAATCACGAATCCAACTAGGCTCTGGTACCAATTGTAGGATCGTTTAAATCATAACACGGGTGATGATTCGAGTGGTTTAGCTAGTTTCTAGTGAGAGAAACACAAGAGAGAGATTCTAGAGAGAGAGAGAGAGTGTATGTGTTTCTATGAAATGATTTGACTAGCTTGCCTCTTCCAAAGTTGGAAGAGGCTTATATAGTTTTTACAAAATACCGGGTATTAGTACCCGGCTTAAAACCGAAAGACATACGATTAACTATTAAACTACGAACTATTATAAACAATAAATATACGGGGTGACCGAGTCTTTTACTCATATCTAACAATCTCCCCCTAAGGGAGGTCACCCTTGAAAACACTAGACTTAAGCTCTTACAGCTTGCAGTCTTTTGATTCTTCATGTTACATCTAGTACTTTGTTGTAGTGATCTTTAGATAACAATTGAGCTTGTTCACTTTGACTTGTTTTGATTTTGATCATGAGCTTTCTTGAGATCATCAGCCAAACTTAATCTCTCATCATCTAGTAATTTATTGCCATCTTGTGCACTTGTGAAGAAGAATATGATATCAGAGTTTGCGGAAGCTTTGACACCTTTATGAGATCTTTCATAACTTCATAACAAGTGTAGGTCGTGTCTGAGCATTCGGTTATTAACTTGACATTACTGGAACTGGGTATCTCCATCTCCATCTCCATCTTTAAATGATCCTGTAATGAAACAGTTAGCAATAAAGAGAAAATTGATTTGAAAAATCAGTCTAAGTGTTAATTATGAAAATATTTTGTAACACTTCGATAGTTTTGATTGGTTGTCAAATGTTCAATAACCGTCAATTCTTATGCTGGAACAAGTTTGATTCACGTAGAATCGCACCATCATTTTGAGCTAGGAATGGAGTTGCATTATGGGTTAGACGAGTGTCAATCTCTTTCCTCTTGTCCTTGAGTTTCTCTTCTTGTGATTTTGGACGATTTTCTGTGAAGGGTGCATCATATTTTGATCTTGTGGAAAAAGATGAAGTGTGTAAAATGACCAAATTATCCTCTTAAACAATTTCAAACGTGTGTAATGACGATATTGTTTGTACATTAAGCATATACATTAAGCATAAATAACTTTTACCCTAATATTTATAAAGAAACATTATCCTTCAAAGTTTTGGTTTTCAATTTTATTTGGGTATATCTTATGAAGAGTTAGGATCAAATTAGAAATAAAGTAAAATAAGAATAACGAAACAAAACCGTACTCATACATTTTAGCACTTACAAAAATATATAGATGCATTTTATTTTAATTTCTACCTCCTCATTTAAATTGTGTAGCTAAAAATCTTTTTCATTATTCTCATTTTATTTTTTCTTATCGCTAGATCCTTTCCTCTTGTAGACAAAAAGATATTTTATGAGTTTAAGAAAACCGTATTAGACAAACACATTATTTTTCTCAGGAATCTTTTAAAATTTGTTTAACATAGAGGTGGCAATTTGTGCCTAAAATCATAAAAACACCTTCTATAGGCTATTTTGTAAAAGATTTAGGCGCATTTAGCCCTTTTTTTTCTTTCTTAAATGGACATGTATGTCTTTTAAAAGTTAAATAAGCATTAATTGGCACATATTTTTTCGCACTTGAAGAACATGCCATTGTTTATTTTTTTAAACTTATATATAATATAATTATTTATTTAGATATAAATGAGGCGTTGGATTTTAGGAATTTTTTTCTTCGTTTTAAGTTTATTCTAAAGTGATTCGTATAACATGAGCCTGTGTGGTCCGTGCATGTTTAAATCCATGCCCATGTAAGCCCGTTCCTATTTTGTCCCGAGCCCGCTTAACCCATTCGTTTTTTTTAATAAAAGATTTTCATCCCAAATAGTTAACATACATCATATCTTGATTCTCAAGTTAGAGAATATAAAGATGTTTTATAGTTAATCATCTAAACTAGTATTTGTAGGAAATATGTTATACAATCATTTAATTAAAAAGGTTTTGCTAATTATACTTACATGGGTTATGATTAAATTTACCAAAATCATTGAAATTGGAATTCTCATATTTGTACAACGATTTGGAAGCCTTACTCATGTGCTTATAATTGTGCTTTATCTAATTATTGTTATACATATAAATTGCATAATTTATCTCTCTTTAAATTTATCATTAATCTTGTCAAATGTATGATGATCTTTCTTAGGTACAAAATTAAGCAAGTCACTACTCTATACAAATATGTTGATTGATTATAAAATTTAGAGTAAAGTTTAAAATATATGTTTGTGGTTTAACCATTTAAACATCATAGATCTTTATAAGATAAGTTGGGGCACATGCATCCATCCGTCAATAAATGTTAGACATTATACATCTCTAAAAACTAACGATGCAATTTTTCTCCATAATCTACTAACGATGCTATAAGAAGAGGTGTATCTATGTCTTTTTTTCTTGTATAGGGATGTACTTTGCACAAGGTTTTTTATATTATTTAAAATTTTAATTTCTTTTTATATGTTTAAAATTTTTATTTTTTTATTATTAATTTATTATTATTATATTTCTCTAATATTTATCTTTTTAAACAACCTATTTTCATTTTTTAATATAAACACATCAACACATCCCGCATGCATATATAATCACACATGCACATATTTGAATGTTCTTTATCAAAAAACCCAAAAGAAGCATAAAAAATAAATTTTTGAAATTATATGAAATTGCCTATCTATTAAGATAACAAAATTTTCATAATGACCGGTGTAATTTATGTGTTTTAACATTTTACGGTTCTTGAGATACGTGATTTCTTAAAAAGGCGTTAAAGTGGGTTTTAAGTGAAAATATCTCACTTTTTCTCTCTTTTATTAAATAAATGACTGAAATTTGTTTCTCGTATACCGGAAATATTAGTCCATAAACTTTTCTTGTTTTTAGTAATAGAAAAATTGATTGTGATTAGTGATTGCACAAACTTCTGTATTGCCGATTTTAATAGTTTGATAATCATATCTTTATGTGTCATAATTAAGCGAAAATTTATTAATGAATGAACACCAAATATTCTTTTTTCAACATCTACGATCGTCATGAAATTAATCAGTTCGTAACGTCAAGTTAGATACTATATTAAAAATACATCGCATTCAATGTTTTAAACAATTTAAATGTATATATTTATATGAAATATATATACAAGTTTATTAAATGTTGATTTTACACTTATAAAATGCTAACCTTAACTTATACAACAAAAACCAAGAAGAAATAAGATAATGTACGTGGAGGTCACTCGAATATTTAACTTTTTTCATTAAAGCCACTTATCCATTAAAATTAATTTTAGGATACCCAGGTTTGTTTCCATTTGTACTAATTTTGACAAAATTGTGCCGAAAAGTTACAAATATGCAAAAATCAGCAAAATTCTAACATGTTAAAACAACATTTAGAAGATTGAAGTTAAGTTAATCAACCGTGTTATAACTAAAACCTCATTATACTCGAACAATTTATACGCTACTAATTTTATTAGGTGATGTTAATTTAAATAGCATGCGCGTTGTGGCGGCGGTACTCTGTGACGATTAACCGGGAAAATAGATTTCGGTGAGGCCCAGTTCACCCGTTTTTATCGGTTTCGATGGGTCCTCTCATGTTCGATTTCGGATGGCTTTTATTGGTTAGCCGAACTGGTGGTAACTCCGGTTCCCGGTTGAACTCGTTGGTCTGGTTTGGTTTTCAAAACTATATGTACCATCAACTTGTTAGCACATAAATTGTATGAAGTTTTATTAGTTTGTATAATGTTTATAATAACATGTACATTTCATTTTAAGGGTGTTTTAAAAATAACATTAATTAGTGTGTTATTAGTTTAAATTTTGGATTATGTTATAGCTTGTTTTCAAAATTTCAAAAATATTATTGTACTTTTAAGTAAAAAGGTGTTTTAATATAAGTATTAGTTATGTGTTATATGTTTTATTTTTTAAGTTTGTAATGTCTTAGTCATTAAAAAGTTGTCCATGTATAGATTTTTCAAGTTTGTATGTTTTAAATAGTTTTTTGAAACCATCATAATGAATGCAATAAAATTTAAAAAAAATTCTCAATTTATGATATAGCTAAATTATAAACTTTTTAAACACTTTACCATATTAAAAATAACAAATCTGAAAGTTATTAATTATTAGTAATTGTATATACTAACTACTTAGTATTAAAATATCTATATTTAATAGGGCATTAGAAATATCTATATTTAAAAATATCTATATTTAATAGGGCATTAAAAACATATTGACGTATTCTAAGGAATCGGAAGTTTCCAAATTACATTGCAACCGGACCACTTGTGTTTTCTTAATTCTTTCACTTCTTTTTTTCATGTTTTCTCTCCGCATTTTCTCGATCTCTCTATGTCTCAAAAAGCCAACACAAAAATCCATGAATTAAACATGTTTTGTTAGATATACAACAATTCAAAACCCAATTCTAATTCTAGTTTCGGTTACCCTCTTAGCCGTAGCTTTTGTTTTCGCAGTCTGTTTGCTTCTAATCGTCTTCATCTTACTCTCTCTACCTTCCTCGTCGGGTTACGGCGATGGCCTTCTCCTCTCTTCGGAGTTTTCTCTATTGTCTTTCGGCGCCGACGCCTCCCTTCCATGTTCGTTAAACCCTAAAACCGCACTCTACTCCATGTTTCATGTATGTATATATTTCATTGATCTTAAGCGTACTTTTATGAAGGGTTGCAAAAGAGTCGAGCTGAGTTTGTGTCTAGTACAAGCTTGAGTACTCGAGTTTCTTAGGCTAGGCTTGAACTCAACCCGACTATTTTGTAAAATTTATAGAAATTTATTTGATACTAATGGGTGATTTATATTTGTTTTGACCATTTTGTCATTTTCTTTTCTTTCTATAAATAGTAAAACAAACATTTTAGTGGTGTAAGCATTGAAAGGATATGATGATTTCTAAATCACAATGACATGATTCTCAAACTTATTTCAAATAATATATGATGTACTCATTCTATGTTTCAAGCTAGCTTTGTGTATGTGTTTGAACTCTATTATAATGAGTTTGAATGACATGATAAAAACTCGACTCGTATGTAGCTAGTTGTGTGAATTACTAAATTTAAATGTTTGTATGTGTGATTAGTGTGAATCCGATGCGTGTAAGAAGCAAAATGGGAAAATGAACAACGAAGTGTCGAAAATGATCAAGAAATTGAAAGACGAGACATTGTTGAGACGAAAGATGAAGACACGAGATGAAAAGCTAGAGAAGGTTGAAGCCGAGCTTCGTAGAGCTAGAGTTTTGATCAGAGACGCCGGGACTAATCCGAGCCGTTCATTTTCTAGTTTTGATGATCCTGATTATGTCCCGACCGGAAGTATTTACAGAAATCCTGAGATGTTTCACAGGTACTATTTATTTCCATGATTTCAGGTTGAATTTATGTTTGTGTTGTAGATGTGTTGTCGGTCGATCACATATTTTAGGCACAAAAGAAGCTCTTTTTCACACATAAAACACATCTATATTTTGACAACAATAGACCATGTTTAGAAAACATTTCTTAAAACACACAAAGAACATAGAACATCAGAAAATAGTTTTTCAATATTAATTACTTCGAGTATGAGGATTGACATTTTTGCATTCATTAATTACAAGTATTAACAAAGAAATCAAAACGTAAAAGGTGAATATTTAACGCATTTTCCGTCTAGTATTGATTATACGATTTGTTTTGTATTATCTTTAAAATTAATTACTATGTTCAAAATTACTAGTACATGTTTCTATTTTTTAGAAATTTTCTTATTTATATCTATATTTACTTTTAATATTTATAGTTATGTATGTTACTATTTTACTTATAATTAATAAAAACATTTCTAATATCATACTTTATTCTTTTCTCTTTTCAAAATAATTATTCACTTTTGATTTTTGAAATTTTTTCTTTATTAACTTTAACCTTTTTATATTTGTTAGTGTTATATAATATTTGATAAAAATTATACTAATGAAAAATACATTTAAAAATCAATTTATTCATATATTTTATATCAAGTATTATATAATACAAACAAAAAATTTTAAAATTAAAGTTTAAAAAAAACTCTTTAAAAATTAAAATAAAGAACATTTTTTAAGATGAAGGGAGTATAAACTATCATATGTTTTCACATCTTTCCTTAAAATTTTATGTTAAGGCTGGATGGAGTGGGTAAGAACTCACGGGGTGAGTTGCCGCTCCTTCCCCTCCAACTCACGCGTGAGCTATAAGCCCAATGGTGAGTAACTCGTCATCGGTAAGTTTAAAACTGTTGGCTTTTCTTTTTGTTTTAATGTATTTTATTTGGTTTGTAAGTGTGTGTGGGTACTTAGTGGGATATATTTTATATAAAGTATGTATTTTAATAAAAGGTGAGTTTGTGGTGACCACTACGGTTGAATGGTGAGTGTGAGTCATTTAAAGTTAAAGGAGAGAGAAAGCTAAAATGACGCTGAGATGAATGATGAGTTTAATAGCACCACTCATGTAGCCTAAGTTATCAAATTGTTGTTAAAGTAATAACTAATAAGTTGGATATTATCTTCTTAAACTTGAAAGAATGTTTATAAAATATAGAAATTCATAAATGGAAATTAATGATATTAATGTGGTTATAAATGACTTGTTAGTCAATTGTTTGATATATATCTTGACTTCTTGTAGCATGAAGCTAATGTTTTTCTACTTTTAGAGGCATTAATGGGACACATAAATTGAAAATTAGTTGCAGGATTCTCGGCCCACTTAATACATGTGATGTTGTGTAACATATAAAAAATATTAATTTATATGTCACATGGTTCACAAATGTTGCGATGCTTTGTCGGTTCGTTTTGTGTTTTTCTAAATGATTAAAAGTGATTAAAATATACTAGTATACTCTTAAATACCTTTGATCTAGAAAATGTTGTCAGAGTCACAGATCGTGTTGATGATGAGAATAATTTATGCTACTCGATCTCGCACCTCACTAACAGTTAACATATTTTTACCAAATTATAGTGTACACGTATATAATTATACAAAAATGCTAATTCCTCTTATAAAATCTTCATACTAATCTTTCTATACATAGAATCTTGACAAGTGACGAAATTAACGGTTTAGATTTAAAGAAATAATAAGTGAAAAAAATGTATATTATATGATTGCGTTAGTAAAAAGTCTTAGCAATGCTCATAATTATATCACCTTCGAGACACTTACAAGATCTCGATATACTCTAGAGAGGTCTTATTTTAACCTTACTAGGTATTCATTTTGGGTGGTCAAAAAAATAGTTGGAGATAGCAGCTATAGCCGGGATATTTTGATTAAGTGGCATTAGTGTGAGTAAAAGACCGGCCCTCTTCAAATAACAAGGATAAGAAAAATAATCATTCACTAGTCTACACACATGTCAAACTTAAAAAAATACATTAGTATAATTTTTTGTTAGAGCACCCTGTGTGAGTGAGTTATAGGTCGGTCGATAGCCTATAAGTCAACCCTGTAACCCTATATTAGTGTTTTTTCGGTTATATGTGGGTCATGAGATATCTTATAACTTGAGTAGTGAAAAAAGAACGTTTTGTGATTAAGTAATAGGTTTTGAGTTATAAAAGAAAAATACTGTGATGATGACTCCTTTTGTTATAATACGACTCTTTAACTATGTCGACACCTTATGATCTTAGCTTAGAAAAAAACGTTTCCAGAAAAGAGAAGAAATATAAAAGTGACCACATATAATTGTCGAATACACAAACAATATAAAGTTGACGTTTTAGGTTTATATAGTACTTCTTTAAAATCATGCACAATATGCCATGTCTTTATTCATTTATATGTTCACGATGGACCACCTTTTTTTTTTAAAGTGTATGTTTATGTGAAACATATCATGTCGATCAATATCACTTTCTTTGACACATTGTTGACTAGCTATAACACTTTCGATTACTCTCAAAATAAGTACAATAACAACATCCAATCCTGCCGAACCAGGATACGAGAGAAGTAGAATATAGACGGTCACAAACACCCTACGTAATAGAATATCGATATCTGTGATACCTAAAGAGTATGCATGTAACTCGAATAAAAATCTGGTCACGAGCTAAACAGGCACAAATCATGCTCCGGCTACTTACTATTTTATTTATTGTTCATGTCAGGAACTTTTTTTCGTGTGCAGGAGTTACTTGCTAATGGAAAAGCTATTCAAGGTATACATCTATCAAGAAGGAGAGCCACCCTTATTTCACACAGGTCCTACCGTAGACATATACTCCATGGAAGGAATCTTTCTCAACTTCATAGAGAATGACCCTAATTATCGGATGTCTGACCCTGATCAAGCTCATGTCTATTTTCTCCCATTTAGTGTGGCCATGATCCTTAATAACCTTTTTGATCCAGTCATCCGTGATAAAGCTGTCCTAGAACGTGTTATCGGTGATTATGTGCATATAGTTTCGTCAAGGTACCCTTATTGGAACAGAAGCCTTGGAGCCGACCATTTCATGCTTTCTTGCCATGATTGGGTAGGTAATTACTCAAATCCTATATGAAATAGTTTTACCAAGTGTGGTAGCATTCGTAGTTTTTACCCTTTACCAGTTATAAATAATTTTATTCAAGTTTTACGGTAAATGGGTCGAACATGCACAAAAGTCTTGTTATGACCCGTTATCTAACCCGCGCGATCTGCCCTTTTTGCCAACTTTGTAGTGTCTTCAAAATATGTGTGACTCCTAATGAGCTTAAAGTAAGAAGTACTATAATAATTTATATGATGGTGCAGGGGCCTAGAGCAACATGGTACGTTCATTCATTATATTTCACCTCAACAAGACTACTATGCAATGCAAATACCTCAGAATTCTTCAATCCAAGAAAAGATGCATCCATCCCGGAAATTAATCTTATCAGAGGCGAAAGCACCACAATTACCGGAGGTCTACCAGCATCTAACCGTACGACCCTAGCATTCTTTGCAGGAGGTCAATATCATGGTAAAATTAGACCACTACTTTTTCAACACTGGAAAGATAAAGACGAAGACATACAAGTATACGAAAAAGTCCCTAATAACGTCTCATATAAGGAAATGATGAAAACGAGCTGCTTTTGCATATGTCCAAGTGGATTTGAAGTAGCTAGTCCAAGAATAGTGGAAGCTATCTACGCTGAGTGTGTGCCCGTGCTGATTTCTCAACACTATGTTCTACCATTTAGTGATGTTCTCAACTGGGACGCATTCTCAGTTCGTGTGTCAGTGAGTGAAATACCGAATTTGAAGAAGATTTTGTTGGACATATCGGATGACAAGTATAAGAGATTGCAAGAAAACGTTAAAAAGGTACAACGGCATTTTTTGGTGAATTATCCGGCGAAAAGATATGATGTTTATCATATGATTCTACACTCGTTATGGTTAAGACGGCTAAATTTACAGATTTATGGTTGATATATAGAAACAAAGTGTAACAATCCTTTAGCTAGAGTGTAACAACTTACAAGTTGTATAATTTTGATGCACCTATACAAGATACTGTTTTTTTCATAACAGCAAGAGGAACGATAAATTTAACACGTGAAGCACAAAGTAAACGAAAGTCGCATAAGCCAGATAATTGCTAGGCCAAAGCCCTTTGATACTAAAGAACATTTTTTTACCATCATAAATTAACATCGTCTTTTCTATAGTAGATGTTTGATTAGTGCGGTAAGCTTTAACCTTATGGAACAACTATTTTGAGGAGTTTTGAAGAAAATGAAGCAAGTCATCTACACACTTGTCCTGGACATCTGTGTCTCCAAACAAAGCCATCATCTC
>BQNB010206207.1:0-10564 GCA_026074375.1 Tanacetum coccineum | reverse complement strand
AAAAATTTAGAAAAATGATTTTTAAACTTAGAAAAGTCTAAAATAACATAAAAACTCAGAAAACTATTTTTAACTATTTTTAAATTTTAAATCCTATTTTTAAAATTAAAATTAAAAGCTTAAAAATGAAAATTAAAATCTAAAAGTGGTGAAAATGATTTTACTGAATGTAAACCTAAAGCTATTTTTTATAAAACTGAAAATTATTTTTTTGTATTTTTATAAAAAATTTTCTATTTTTTAAGATTTTTACTTTCGAAAAACTATTAAAAATAAAATAATTGATGAAAAATTACGAAAAATTCAAGAAAAGTCTAAAATGTAACAAAGATTAATAAAAAATTATAAGATTCAACTCAGCTTATCATATAAGCTGTGACAATTGCTCATTAGGCTACGGCTTATAAATGAAAAGGTAAATTAAAACTTGTATAAGTATTTAATGAAAGGAAACACTGATGGATGAGCTATTGTAGCACACTTGTTAACACGTATGGCATCTAAGAGGGAGGTCGTGGGTTCGAGGCAGGCACACCGTAACTTTTTGCACTTTTTTAATTTTCTTACTTTTAACAAATCTAAATATCTAAACTTATTAAAAACATGATTTTAAACAACTTTAAAACTGAGCTTTTTATCTGAAAGTGACAAATAATCCCTTAAAACAGCTTATCAAAAAGTTGTTCACAGAAAGTGGGCTTATTGCCCTTGGTTTCATTTAAACAGGTATAAAAAACTTAAAATAAGCTTAAATTTAAAACTAAATGAAGCTAAAGAAAGCTTATGATGTGCACTATCTAAATCTAATAAGCTATTTGACATAAGAACATTAAAAATTAACTGAAATGATCATTTAAATTGGTAAACTCAGGATTAAGCACAAATGACTCAAGATTCTACTAAGCTAATAAGCTTAATAAGCTAAGCTCGATTATGAGCTTTTGAAAACTTATTAAGCAACTCCTAAGCTATGAAACTAAATGGTAAAACCTTAATCTATAAGCTAGAAATTTGAATTAAAAAGCTATTTCCTCTAATCTAGGAAAATAAGCAAGAAAATAAAATTTAAATCCCAATCTATATTAAGTTGTAACTACTTTATATCCTACTCTAACCTTAAGAAGCTAAAACCTATTATTACTTAGCTTAAAACTAAGCTAAAAGTGACAGTAGGAACACCTTAGTTCCTACTGATGCACTTTGCACAAGTGCAAAACAATAGTGCAGGTGACCTTTATTTGTAATCCTGCACTTATCACACTCAAATGAGTGAGACACACTAAATTTAAGCACACATAAAAGCTTAAAGAGCTCAAATCAAACTTAAGCAATCAAACTTAAGCTACAAACTCCCCTGGTGCAGGAATACTTGAAATAAGCCATAACTTTTTATATTTTCAAAACTAACTTATGAAAACTCATTTCCTAGAGATTTAACATGAAATCAAAGCTGACTTAATTGAAATGAACAAGATCTTTTGACTTTTACAGGTCAAACCATCTTATGCCAAACACCCCTTTCTTTCTATGACAGATTTGAAAAACCTTGAAAAATTGAATCTACTTATTAAAACTACAAAACCAGATATTAACTAGCTTATATCAATCTTACTTAACATGATCTAACAACTGATTAACTAGAAATCAAAGATCTATACTATTCTATCTAATATTTTTGGTTTTTTATGGTTTTATGAAAAATTACTTATAAAACTATGATCTAAACTATTATAAGCAAAAACAGATAAGCAAATATGATTAATAAGCTAGATGAAACACAAATAAGCAATAATAAGCACACTGATTAAGCAAATAAGCATATTAATAATCTAATTAAGCACTTGAGTTAAAACTAAACTAGAATTTAAATGACAATAAAAGTAAAAGAAGACTTACAATTAGCCTAGCTCAACAAGGCTGCTTATGCTCAAAATGAGCTTATCTACCAGCTCCCTAGCTTATGAATAAGCTAGGGTAATGGTCCTTGGGAGTTCCTCCATTGTTAACTCCCCTTCCAAGAATTCACAAGTCCAAAAGCAAAGGTAATTAACTTCTGATTTTAAAGTTAAGGTATATTAGGATTGGTTAAGCTCAAATCAAGAGCTTAGAGACTCTTGAGAGCTTAATATGAGCTTATTAGCTTATTGAGACAAATAGGCTTATTGAAAGAGCTTATGAGTTGAAAGCAATGAAAGTTTATGACAAATTAAAACTAAATTTTATTAAAAAGAACTGAATTACATTACTTAAAAAGAAATTACAACTGATTTTAAATCAAAATTACATTAAGCTTTGAAAAAAACTACACTAGGCTAAAACTAGAAAAGAAAGGACGACGTGTGTGTGTGTGATGGTGTTGCCTTTTTATAGCAGCAGAAGAACATTCTAGGACCTTAGCTTCCATCAATCATCCACCTTTGATCATCTCTAATCATTAGATCTTTGTTTAAGTGACCTCACACGGATTGCCAAGCTGGCAATCCGTTAGTGGCTCACTTGTGTTTCTTCTCTGAGTGATTTAGTACAAAAACCCATATCCTTGTGTGCTTTCTTTGCTCTGACGTGGCTTGATCATGAGAGTGAGCTAATGATTGCTCTTGATTTGACTGAATTAACCTTGCCATTGTGTTTAGGAGCTCTTGAATAGACGTAATCACCCTTCAATTTTAAATTGCCCCTTGATTTACCCTGGTAACTAGATGAAAACGATGATGAATAGTAACTTGTTCTTCGCGCCCTTTTTATAACTGAATCGGGTAAAAATTATTTAACGGTTTTCTTGTGTGTGAGGGTGAGGCTCTTTATAGTTGCAGAAGAACATTCTAGGACCTTAGCTTCCATCAATCATCCACCTTTGATCATCTCTAATCATTAGATCTTTGTTTTTGGCTGTTGGATCACTAAGTGACCTCACACGAATTGCCAAGCTGGCAATCCATGTGAGGCTTACTTGTGCTTCTTCTCTGTGTAGAAATAGTACAAAACCCACATTCCATGTGTGCTTCTCCATTGATGACGTGGCTATGTGCTTGAGTGAGGTGCTTAGATCTCTTGATTTTACTAATCTCTCCCTACCATCTCGTTTAGGAGCTCATGAATAGACTTACTTGCCCCTCAATTTCCATTTGCCCTCTATTTTACCCTGGCTAGTAAATTTTGTAGTGACGATGAACAGTAAATGGGTCTTGGCGCCACTTTGACTGTTAAATTAGTTGGAGTTTGGGGGGATTGCAAATCTAGTCCCTTATAATTCTTTCTCCATTTCTAGTATAAATGGCAGTTTGAATAATTGCAAGAATGGTCCCTGGAGTTTATATGAAATGAAATGGACTAGTAACATGGGCTAATGATTGGGCCTAAGTATCATCTTTGGATCCGGGTATAGAATTTTAGGGTTTTTCAGGCCCATTAAGGGTTCTAGGGCCCAATAGGAGGTGAGGGGTTATTTTTGGATTTTTGTGAAACTTTGAGGGTGAAAATGGATTATTTTTGAGTTTTGTCTTTTAGGGGTTGACTTCTGTTGACCAGGGTTTGACTTTTTGACTGCAGTTTGACTGAGGCTTGACCATTCTTTGGCTTTGCTTCCGGCTTTTGTACACTCTTTCGTTCTCGTGTCCGTGCTTGCCCGTTTTTGACGGTTTTCTTATGATTTTTGATATATCCGTACCTGCACACACAAAACACAAATACAAGCATATTTTTTCCTTTTTTAGTCTGTTTTGGGTTTAATTGGGTTATTTTAAGCATAAATGGATATGTGTATTTTACACTTATCACTCTTGTTTATGAATAACAAGCCCTTTAGCCATGGGTTTTGTGCTGGCAGCTGTAATTGTTGTAGCAGCAGTTGTTGTTGTAAGTGTTGGTGTTGTTGTTATTGATTCACTTGGCTCTTCTACAACATTGGATTTTTCCTGAACTTTTGCACTTTTAAAAGCTGCAAGTGCTTGAGCCAAAGTGACTTCATCAATACTTAAGTTCACATCTTTATCAGACACTCCTTGTTCTGCAACAAATACTTCTTCACTAGCAAGATCACTTACATCAAACATTATATCCTCACCATACCTCCCCTGAGTTTCATCAACTAATGTAATCTATGCATCTTTATCAATGTCATCAATTTTCCTCTTCTGTTTGAATGCATCTTCCTGATCACCTAAAATAGCTTCATCAGAGGAAACTATTCTTGCAGATCTACCAACCTTGTATAATCTTTTGAGCTTGTGAGTTCTTGACGCTCCTTCTTCTCTAACTTCTTGACTCTTAGTTTCAAACTTATAATCTCTTGAGCTTGAGCAGTCTTTGTGTTCTCTAGGTCAATAACTCTATTTTGCAAGTTGGTACATAATTCCATCAATTCCTGAAGTTTCAATCTATCCTTACCACTTCGAAGTGTGTTACCTCTTGCGAGCAGTGGATCATTAGAAAATTTAGATACATTCTCAGACCTAGTCTGTGCAATTGTATCCCTTATGGTTTCTTGGCGCCTGGGACCACCACCTGAACTAGTTCTTGGGGAACTTGGTTCATTAGGTGTTGCCTTAGATTAGGTCTTATTGATGTTACCCCTGTCCTGCATCTAAGCCAGTAGCAGTAGTGGCAGCCCTTTCCAAACTATCATCCCTCTCCTCATAGACAGCCTCATCTACAACATTGGTTGTAGGACTACTAGGCTGAGGTACCTCAGTGTCCTTTCTCCTTGGCCTCCTAGATTTTTGTTTCTTTTGGGGTTGAGATGTTAATGGTGTGTGTGATGGGGATCAGTTGGCATTGCTGAACCTTCACCCATTTCTTCTTGAGCTTGTACCATCATTGTTGGAAATAAGGGTGTTTCCCTTCCAGAAAAGCCTTTTCCTAACCTTTTTTTGTTTCTAAAAATATTCTTAGTGTGGGAGGGTGCTTCATAAATTTTCTTGTGAGTTAGCATCCCATCAAACTTTTTATTTTAGAAATACTTGCATAAACCTTGGATACATCAAGAATTTTCCAGCATTATCCAAGTTCTTCACCATACTTTCAAATATGTACTTTGAAAAGTTGAACTTTTAGTTTGTGGCTAAGTAGATTAGCACTTAGGCATTGCAAAATAGTATGAATAAGGAATTTCCATTGAGGGGAAAAGAATGCGTTATAGAAAGTAAGCTTCTGTGAAAGTTTTTCATACCCATAATGTGTAATTTCAAAAATTGTAGCATTTGGCAGACAATCAATACCCTCAGCATCTTCCAATTGAAGATCTCTTCTTATAGTGGATTCAGTAATGATCACCTTCTTCCCATCCACTAGGGCTTGCAACTGCACTTCCCTATTAACCGTTTTCGCCTTGACAGTAGACCAGAACTATTCAATGCACGATGTATATATAGTAGGATTGACGGTTTCAACCATACTGTTATGGTGTATTCATTAAGAAATCCACTATCTACTCAAACCCTCGACATTCAGCGAGTTTAGACACTAACGGCGACCCAAATTATGAGTATCAGCTACTGTAGGGGGTGGGGAGGGGTCGACATTGTATTTGGTTTTGATGATGAATGATGAAATTGAGTTAGGGTTTGTGATTAGAGAATATATGAAAGATTGTAATCGATTGAATAAGTGATTGAAACCCTTAATCGATGTATTTATAAAAGTACCCTCAACAGTATTAACGTTCATTAGCAGTTGTAAGTTTATGACTAGCAGCATTAACTTCCACGAGCAGTTGTAAGTTTTTGGCTGGCAGCATTAACTTTCATTAGTAGTTGTAAGTTTTTGCCTAATAGCATTAACTTTCAACAGCAGTAGTAACCCTGTAGTAGTAAGTTATGCCTAACAGCATTAACTTTGAGTCACCAGCATTAACTTTGAGTCACCAGCATTAACTTCAATTCCATTCTAAACAACTTTTCCATCATCAAATTAACATTTTAGCTCACAAAAACTCTCTGTCTATTTTTTATTTCTATCAATTCTTTTTACTCACAATTCTCTCTTTCTGTTTTTTACATAGCTCTCTTTCTGTTTTTCAACTCACCACTTCTCGTTAATTCTTGTTTCTCTCACCAAATCACCCTAGTCAGATTTGGTAGATTCTAGCACATTCTCTCTTTCTGTTTTATTCTCATCAATTTCTCTAAGTCTCACGAATATTAATATACACAGTATTAAGTATAACTAACAATATTAACTCAGCAGTATTAAGTATAACTAGCAGCACTAATTATACTTAACACGAAAACTTTTAATGACATGAATAATAGTACTAATTCATTCAAAACTCTACAAAAACATAGATAGATAAAAGATTTTAGAGATTTAACATTCCAATACTAGCAATTAAATATTGAAATCTACTTACATCAAATGCTTTTGTAAGTAAATCTGCTTCTTTTCATTGCAATCCCTAATAAAATGATGTCTAATCTCTATATGCTTTGTTTTTAAATGAAAAATAGGATTTTTAATTATGCAAATAGTATTGTTATTGTTAATAAAGATTTTGGTTTGCATAAAATTGTACCTATAATCCAGTAATTGATTCTGAATCCAAAGCACTTGTCCACAACAACTTGAAGTAGCTACATATTCAGCTTCTGTTGTGAAATTTACAACCACTGTCTGTTTCTTGCACTGCCATGAAATCAATCTACACCCAAGGAATTGACAACCTCTTGTTGTAGACTTCCTATCCAAGCTTGCTCCAGCATAATCACTATCAGTGTATGCTACCAAATCAAAAGGAGAATCTTTTGGATACCAAAGGCCTATATTTGGTTGACCTTTTAAGTACCTAAAAATCCTTTTCACAGCATGAAGATGTGACACTTTTAGATTGACTTGGTGGTATGCGTTTAATTACACATACCTTTGACCACTAAAATCGGACTTAAATGACTAAAAACGTACCAAAAATACATTGTAATTGTATGTTTTACATTTATATTATGCAGGAAATGGATATCCAAGAAAAGGACAAAAATCAAAGCCAAAACGACAAAACCGAACACGAGAACAGAAAGACCGTGAGAAGTCAAAAAGTCAAAAAGTCAAGTCAACCCCGGGATGAGGCATTGGGAAGAGCATCGAAAACCGAACCCGAAAACCTAAAATTGCCAAAAGTGGGCCTTCCCGTACCCACCTAGTAGGCCCGGGACAGCCCACTTTTACCTTATAAACCTTAAACCTTAATAAAAGCCCAAACCCCTTTTATTTTCTAACCGCTGCCCAACACAAACCCCATACCCAAAATCCCCATACTCCCTACACACCTCCGTTAGTACCAAAATTTTTATAACCCATTACCCCCGTTTAGGATACCCTTTAAGGACTAACAATGCAAACACAAATATAACTTCAAGGGCCCAAATTGCAAAACTCAAGGACCATGATTGCAATACACTTATAAACCTTGAGGGACTTGTTTTGCCCATTTCCTAAACTTTCAAAAAAAGCGGGAACAACTGTACATCTTTTTGGTTACCCTGTCTCCACTACCCGCCAAATAACAAACAACACTATTCCCCTTTCTTCTCCACTTTGTCTACACACCCCACACCTTATCCCACCAATTGCCACCTTGGCAATCCTTAGCTCCCCTATTCGTTCAAGGAAAATGACAAGAAATCAATGGCTTTGATCATACAACTTGGGGAACACTCATAATCAATGGCAAAGATAAGCTTTGTGACCTCTCTCACACAAGAAACACAGGCTTGAGCCCTCTCAGCAAAAAAGCACACCTCCTAGAACCTTCATTAGTTTAGTATAAATAGGCTCATTTGTAAGCCTTTAGGCATCGAAGTTTTTTTAGTAGTTTTCAGCTTATATTTTAATGTTTTCTAGTTTATTGTAATATTTTTTTAAGCCTTGTACTGATTTATAAAGTTTAATGAAAAATTGAGTTTTTATGTTATAATCATGTTTCTAAGTTAAAGTTTATTATGTTTTAAAACTATTTCACAAGCTCACAAAAGCTCTTTTTACAACTTTCTTAAGTTGTTAACTTAAGCATTGTAAGTTTTTCCATAACTTATAAAGCTTAAGTCCTATTCTACCCAAAATCACTCAAAAAGCTCAAATGGATGATAAGCTTACAATGGAATAGCTTATAGGTTTTACTAGCTTGTTTCTAACAAGCTAGAGCTTGTAGAATAGCTCTAAGAGCACTTGTTTGCCCTGTTTAAGCAAGGGCTTTTTTAAGTCTTCATTTTTTCATTTTTAGCTTATCTACTATAGAATTGCTTATTTGTGCTTATTGCCTGCTTATCTTTGCTTATTTATGCTTATTTGTGATGTTTAATGCTTATTATGCTTGTCTTGTAGTTTAGAAGTCATTAGTTTAAGTTTTCTTAAAATTATGTCTATTTTAGCTTATAATTGCATAATCTGTCTCAGCTTATTTAAGTGCTTATTTGTTGTTGAAGTTTGCTTAAAAGTATCTAATATACCTATTTAATATCTGGTATTTGCAAAGTTTGGCTTTAAATCAAAGTTTTCAAGTTTAAAAAGCATTTTAAGTTTTTAAAGAGGTGTTTGGTTTAACTGATTTCATGGGTTAAAACAACATTTTGACACTTGAGTCAGTTTAGTTTAACTAAAATTAGTCCTAAAAATCAGTTTGTTTTAAATTTTAAGTGTTAAATCTCTAAATCATAGGTTTTATAAATAGTTGCTTGAATCTGAGAACATATAGCTTATTATATAAGCATATTTGATTAGAACTTTCAATCCTGTTGTTTTGTGATGTTTTTTTTGTTTATGAAAGAGTTAAATCAAGTTTGGAATCAAGTTAAATAGCTTGCATTGTTGTTTTGAGTTTTTACCAAAAACTGTCAAAAAATTGCTAAGTATTGAAAATTTTGAGAAGTTGCTTTTTCAATTGCTTATTGTGGCTTATCCTGAATTTCAAAATGCTTTTTGATTGTTGATTCTTGTTCTTTGAGGTCTAAATTTAATCTGTTTTTAGGTTATATAGTCATAAGGATCTGTTTAGGTGCTTATTTTTAAGCTCAAAATTGGTGTTTTGTTAAGATTACAAAAGTTGCAAAAATTTGTCTAAGTGTTGAATCTGTGTGAGATGCCCTTTTCATGAAGCTTTTTAAGTGCTTATCTGAATTTCAAACTGCTTTTTCATTGTTGCTTATTGTAGCTTTTTGGCCAATCTTTTTAGTGGTATAAGCCACTAAGCCATAAGGATCCTTTTGCTAGCTTATTTTTAAGCTAGAAAAGTCCCTCTTGGCCTTTTTGCTTATCAGTTTTGGCCAAAAAGCTATTTGCTTATTTAGGCTTATTAGCTTATTGCTTTTGCTTATTCTAGGTTTAGTTTAGCTTATTAGGTTAGATTAAGCCCATTTTAGCTTATTCTCTTTAGTTTAGAGCTTATTTGAGCTTATTTGCTTATTAGCTTAAAATTTCTAAGTTTTATAGTTTTTTGATTAAACTGCCATTCTAGCTTATTGAAGTTGCTTATTTTTGTTCCTAAGAGCTTTTTAGATATCCCCTTTTATCTGTCTTAGCTTATTTTAAGTTTTCATTTGCTTATTAGTGCTTAAAATTGCAAACAGTTAGCCATTTTATAACTTAGTATAGTCTAGCTTAATCTGTCTACTTTCTTAGCTTATTTCAGTGCTTATTCGTGGCTTATAAAAAAAGTGTTTTTGTAAAAAGTGCTTATTTTTAATCCCTCTAAAAAGTTGTAAAAAATGGCTTTTAAAAAACATTTGGGAATTGGGGGAAGTCCCAGGTGAGCAAGGCTCGAACCCGGGACCTCACCCCTATTCACCAAACGTTTTTACACACACTCCCTCTACCACTCGCCCTTGGGTCTTTTTCGGTTTATGTTTGCAAAATCTATTACTTATACACATTTTGAGCTCTTTTGTATAATAAGCTGTTTTAGCTTATTTCACAGCTTATTTATAAGTTGTTTTCCCTAGCTTATTTTTATTAGATTCCTCATTGTTCAATGCACTTTTGCTAATTTTTTCAGATTTTTATTAAATAGTTTAGTATTTTTAAACATTTAATTTCATTTAAATCATTTTTAATTCATAAAAAATTATAAAAAAGTCAAAAAAATATAATTCTTTTTTAGAAAATTTTCTTTTAACATTTAGGGTGGGTATCTTTTTTCTGTTGTTATTTGTTTTTGATTTTAGATTTTTTCTTATAAATTAATTAAAATTTTTATATATAAAAAAAGTCAAAATAATATAATCTCTTTTTTAGAAGATTATTCTTTTAAACATTTAGGACTTGGGAAAATTTAGATTTGCTTTGCGTAGGTTTAAATTTGCCAAAATTTGTTTTTTTAAAAGAAAGAGATGATCCGTTCATGTTTTTAGTGTTTTAAAGCTTAAATATTTTCCGGTTTTTGGTCTAGTTTTCTTTGTTCTAGCTTTTTAGTCAATTAAGACTTATAAAAACCAAAAAGATCATTTTAGGACTTAATTTTGATAATTTAGGGTTTTTAGGTCACGTTTTAGGATTCTCGGTTTGCGTTTTTAGTTAAAGTTTATTTTTCCCTTAATTGTTTTTAAGTTTTTGCCTTAATTTTCCCGTAGTTTTAGAAATCCAA
>BQNB010206206.1:0-10564 GCA_026074375.1 Tanacetum coccineum | reverse complement strand
AACTCAACGAAGGAACTATCAAAACGTGGGATGAAGTTCGAACCGCTTTCATTATCTGATTCTTTCCCCTATCTCTTTTTGATCGACTCCTCGGAGAAATCCGAGCCTTTTCTCAACATGAAAACGAATCTCTAACCGATGCTTGGCTTCATATGAAGGAAATGCTCCAAAACTATCATGGTCACAATCTGTCCAAGGGCAATATCATCAAAATCTTTTACCATGGTCTTAACGAAACTACCCAAGAATTTCTCAATTCCGCAGCTGGTGGTATTTTCCTCTATAAAACACCAAATCAAGCTTATCAGCTTCTCGAAGACAAAGTCTTACTCAAGCTCGACTGGGCTAAAAACCAAAAAACAAAATCATCTCTTAAGAAAACCGTTGCTTTCGCCGATGAGGGTAGCAGTAATTCCGACACTAACAAAATTATGGCCTGAATGGATGCCATGACCATGAAAATGGATGCTCAGTATAAAGAATTCCAATCTCGTTCAAAACAACCAAACCTTGACGATGTTGACATACCCATGTCACATGAAGAAGAAGCAAAATTCATGCAAACCTTTTGTCGTACTCGTTTTTACAATGATTACCACGATTGTGATTCCAACCTTGATAATTGGTGTTCAAGCGGAAGAAATGATTACAACCGAGACAACTATCAATCTCGCTCTGATGACAACCCCAATCTTAAAAAACAACTAAGTGATTTCATAAAAGCTCAACACTCAACCAATTCTTTTGTCAAAGATACTTTTATGGATCTCAAAAATAAACTCGAAACAACAACCAAAAACCATCAAACATCAATCCAAAAAAGCTAAATTTGACAGATTTACTGACAAGCAATCTGGTCGACCGTCTGGATCTCTTCCCAGTAACTAGCATCCTAAACAAAAGGAAGTTAATCTAAACCTTTCAATACCACCACAAGCTCGAAATGAACATGTGAATGCCATATCTACACGAAGTGGTAAATCCTATAACCCACCAGTCAACCTAAATGATCAACAAAACGATTCTGAAACCCCTATCAACTTCGATAGCGATGATGAAGACGATGAACCTACACCTCAACCTAAACCTAAAAATCCAAAACCAGTCAAAGAAACACCGACACCTAAACTATATAAACCAAAAGTCCCATATCCTCAACGCCTTAGAAAAGAAAAAAATGGAAGCTCAATATGGAAAATTCCTCGACATGATCCGAGCCATCCGAATCAACGTCCCTCTTATCGATGTTTTAGCCGGAATGCCCAACTATGGAAAATTTCTCAAGGAACTCGTAAATAACAAACACAAAATCGAACAAATTTCTGCCACTTTTCTGAGCAATGAAAGTTTCGCCATTCTTCAAAACAAAGTTCCACCCAAACTTGGAGACCCCAGAAGTTTCCTAATTCCATGTAATTTCAACAAAGCTTTCTCATGCAATGCTTTAGCCAATCTTGGTGCTAGCATTAATCTCATGTCGTATTCCTTATATGCAAAATTATCTCTCGAAACTCTCAAACCTACTAAAATGAGCGTAAGATTAGCCGACCGATCATTCCAATACCCTGTTGGAATAGCTAAAAATATGCTCGTTGAAGTTGGTAAATTCACCTTTCCTGCGGATTTCATTATTCTCGAAATGGAAGAAGACAGTAAAGTTCCCCTTATCTTAGGAAGACCTTTTCTTCACATAGCCGATGTAGTGATTCGAGTCAAATAAAAGCAACTCAATCTTGGAGTTGGGACTAACGAATGATCTTTAATATCGACTCTGCCATTAACCACTCTTATTCAAATGATGATACATGTTTCAGTATTGACGTCATCGATGAAATCTTAGAAGAAGATTTCGGTGCTTTTCTTGACGAAGGAAGTGAAATCCTCCACTCTATAGAAGGAGCCATCCTTGAAGAATAACTCTTTGTTGAATTCGATGAATTCATGGAAATGACTGTCGATGAAAATTCTAAATCTGAATCTGATACTGAAGAACCACCATTCGAAAAAATTACCTTTAACACCGATTACAAGATCAAAACATCTCTTGAAGAACCTCCTACGGATCTTAAACTCAAACCTCTTCCTGATAACCTGGAATATGTATTCTTAGAAGAACCCTCTTTTCTTCCTGTTATCATATCATCTTAACTTTCTGAAGAAAACAAAAACAAACTCGTATCTGTTCTTAAAAAACACAAGCGAGCCTTTACTTGGAAAACCATAGACATTCATGGAATTTGTCCATCTTTTTGTAAACATAAAATTCAACTCCTGAAAGACAAAAAGCCAGTTGTTCAAAAACAAAGAAGATTAAACCCAAACATGCAAGAAGTTGTTAAAAAGAAATAGTTAAACTTCTTGATACAGGTATCATTTATCCAATCGCTGATAGCCCTTGGGTAAGCCTCATTCACTGTGTACCGAAGAAGGGTGGTATTACATTTGTTACTAACGAAAGAAATGAAATTGTCCCAACAAGAACTGTAATAGGTTGGCGAGTATGTATCAATTATCGAAAACTAAATGAAGCAACTGCAAATGATCATTTTCCCTTGCCGTTTATGGATCAAATGTTAGAAAGACTCGCAGGAAATAAATACTTTTGTTTCCTTGATGGTTTTTCCGGATATTTTCATATACCAATCGATCTTATGGACCAAGAAAAAATAACGTTCACATGTCCTTTTGGTACATATGCTTATAGAAGAATGGCTTTCGGTTTATGTAATGCTCCAGCTACTTTCCAAATGTGCATGCTTTCCACATTTCAGGACATGATCAAAGAATCCGTCGAAGTATTCATGGACGATTTCTCAGTCTTTGGAAGCTCTTTTGATCATTGCCTAAACAATCTTGATAAAATGCTTCAGTGTTGCGAAGATGCACATCTTGTCATTAACTGGGAAAAATGTCACTTTATGGTCAAAGAAGGAATTGTGCTTGGACACAAAGTATCTGAAGCAGGTCTCGAAGTCAACAAAGCAAATATCAACGTAATCTCCAAACTTCCACCACCCACTAATATCAAAGGTATTAGAAGCTTTCTAGGACATGCCGGTTTCTACCAAAGATTTATTAAAGACTTCTTAAAAATTGCTCGTCCTCTTACCAAGTTGCTAGAAAAAGATACTCTGTTTGAATTCAATGAAGAATGTCACAACGCATTCGAATTATTAAAAGAAAATCTCACATGTGCTCCTGTGATCGTAAGCCCAAACTGGAGTCTCCCAATTTTGTAGTCTGATCAATTTTAGGTCAAAAAGGAGGTAGAAATTTTCACCCGATATACTTTGCAAGCAAAACTCTCAACACAGCTCAACAAAATTATATAATCACTCAAAAAGAACTTATGGCTGTAGTTTTTGCTTTTGATAAATTTTGATCCTATCTGGTGTTATCGAAAACAATCGTGCACACTGATCATTCAGCTCTAAGGCACTTATTCAAGAAACAAGATCCTAAACCACGCCTTATTCATTGGATCCTGCTCTTACAAGAATTTGACATAGAAATTAAGGATAGAAAAGGTACAGAAAATGTTGCAGTCGACTACTTATCCAGAATCGAAAAAGAAGAAACAAGTGATGACAGTGAAGTTGATGATAACTTTCCTAGAGAAACTCTTATGGAGATAAACACTAAAGACGACCCATGGTTTGCAGACTTTGCAAACTATTTAGTAAGTGATATCATACCTAAAGGAATGACGTATCAACAAAAGAACAAATTTTTCTCTGACTTCAAACACTACTTCTGGGAGGAACCCTACCTCTTCAAAGTATGTTCTGACGGTATGTGTGGAAACTAGAAGGGGGGTTCAATAGTTTACAGGGTCGTTTTGCGTTTTAAAAGTTTGCTTTCAAAATACTTAGATTCGAGTAGTATGTTCAACCAATCAACAATATGAATCAACAAAGTAAATATTTAAACTAATGCTAAATAACAATCACAACAATATAAAGAGATGAGAGAAGGAACAATCAAACCAAGACCTCAAGATTTATAGTGGTTTTTTGTACGAAGATCTTCTTCGTCCTACTCTACTCCCTGAGTATATTTCACTATGTCAACAAGCTCCCTTCAGGCGGAGAAAACCGTTTATACGTCGCTTACATTATTTTCTGACACTAAGCTAAATGTCGAGTCCTAATCTTAGCTAGAACCAATCTACAACTTCACAATCATTATACACTTAAAAGATCTACACTATCGGATATACACACAATCTGAATCACAAAATTACAAAATAATTACAATATAGATTTGATACTTAGAAGAAGAGAGGAGAGATCACTAAATAACAATTCGTTTCTTGGCGAATACGAATGTTCTTCTCTTGCACTTGAATGAGAAAGGAGAGATAAGAAGAAGAGATTAGATCACTTGAAATAAGATCTAAGAATGTTAATGATCAAAAGATTTAGAGAGAGAAAGAAGATTTTTAGAGAGAGAAAGTTATCTAAAAATTTCCTGCAAAGAGGTCTGATTTTCTGCTGGGAATGGAGCAGTATTTATAGGCAGGAAAACCCAACGGTCACTAAGGGCGGTCCCGACGGTCCCAGATATATCTAGGAGTCGCCAGGCCTATAAGGGGGCCGCCTAGTAGACTACGCTCCTGTTTTTGTCTTTTTATTGGGAAGGTTGTATCTGTTATGGAACCTTCCATTTTAGAGGGAAAATTTGAATTTCAAATTTAAGTTTTTAATTAAACTTTTCTTTTAATTAGAAAATATTTTGTATAATTATTTTTGTGAAATACTTTTGTAAAAATATGATGGATAAGAGAAAGGTATTTTCTTGATCACTAATCATGCTTAATGATTTGTTTGTTCATACCTTAAGTGATTACTAATCTTAGAAATGGAATTTTACAATTAATAATTTGTAAACGTTTATTTTTATTGTAAACGTTTTTACATTTTGTTATTATCAAAATATTGAGATGTTGAAAAATATAAATAACGTTTTTAGACATTATTTGTATTAACAACCTCCCTCTTTTTGATGATGACAAAATATAAACTCATTTTGTATAAAATTAAAGGTTTTTAATTATTAATGAGTTTTCATTCCATTTCTCTCCCTTTTTGTCGAATTCAAAAAGAATGATCGTCGAATTGTTGAAGAGAGAAAGAAGTCAACGATATCAAGACTCCCCCTTGATGTATGCCCCCCCTCGTTTGGGGCACCAAAAGATCGATCTTATGAAAATTGTTTGCTACAAAACAAAGTTAGAGGTACAAGTGCAAGACAAATATTTTTCAATAAGTAGCAATATAGCAATTTATGCAATAAAATAGAAAGTGGTTTCATTCATTACTTAATAAGCTCATACAAGAAGCATTGATTTCAATTGAAGCTAAATACGAGATAAGACAAAATTCATACTATAATTGTATTAATCATTAAAAGATAAAGTAGATAATCATCAAATAAAGACATAATAAGGCATAGAGCTACAATAGTGGATTCTTGAAATGTAGAAGATGCCATAATTAAAAGATGGGTTTTTTATTATTAGGGGAAATTAAGCTTTCAAGAGTGCTTAATTATGGTGAGGAGGTTGTTATTAGGGGAAATTGAGCTTTCAAGAGTGCTCATACGATTAAGGTCATCTTTCAATGTATCAAATAGATTTCGGGTTTCCAAGAAAAAAAGACAAAATTCTAAATGAAAGTTTACTTGATCTAAAGAAGGTAGAGGGATATATGGTGAGGTGGGATATGAAGGATTTGTGGCTTCAATTGCTTGTTGGAGGTTAATGTCAAGCAGATTTGATAAGTGATGAATTTTATTTAGGTTTTGAGTTGAGTTTTGTGGAGGTGAAAAGGATAAGAGAGAGTTATTGTGGATGGAGGAGGTAGGAGTAGTCCTATTTGGTGGAGGAGAAGGTGGTGAAGGAGTAAGATCATGACTTTGTCTCCAAGGTTTGAGAATGGCCCTTTGGTATTTTCGTAAGTAGTCACAAGGGGATTTGCTAAAGGAGGACATGAGGATTTTTAAAGATTTAGAAGAGAAGATTTGAATATGAGTGAGGGGTATGAATAAGATGATGTTGTTAAATAGGTAAAGTTTATGCAAAGCATGGTGGTTGGAGAGGAAACATATAAAAGATGTTTGGTTTATTTGGGAAAGGTATAGCAGTGGCTAGAGTAGATAGAGATAGGTATGCTGAAAAGGAGGAGACAGGAAGAATTTAGTAACTTCCTCTGTTGGCGGTCCCGTAAACATGTGGCGGTCCCATATATATTTAGGGGCCTCCATATATTTTAGGGGGGGTGTTTTTTGGAAAGTTACAAAATTCTCCATAGATTGCCTTTTTCATGGTTACCCAGAAATAAGAAGGTTTGAAGGAAGATTGTGGCATTTCCTATATTTTCAAGAATCACATAATCTAGTAAAGATTAAAGGCATGCAATGTATCTAGGTTGAAGCATGTAAATGACATAAAGTCTATAAACTGTCACATAGCAAGCAACAATAGTGATTAAGGGAAGTTATACATTTTCTAGAATATATCATAATAATATTTGGTTTAATTCTACTAGCAAGATAATCCTAACAAGTGATCGTGTTATGTTGCCACATCTAATTTACGTGTGATGATTATGATGCGCACATCGAACATCTTTTCGAATTTCATCAGTTGAAGAATTATGTAAGGGGTTCATTGTTGTTGGATAGGAGATGAATTTGTGATTATTTGGAGAAAATTTAGTTAATTTGTCAAGAAATTTTGACAACAAGAGTCCGTATGGTAGGATACCATTGGATCGATGCTTGAAGTCATTTATTCGATTTAGAATAAAATAAGAGATGTTGAAGGGTGTAGAGGAAGTAATGCAAAAGAGCATATAGGCTTCACAGGCCGACAATAGATTTTTGTCAATATCAACGGTACATATGATGTTTTCACGAATGAGAAAATGTGTTGTTTTGAGATAAAGACAAATTTCTTTTAATAAGAGATTGCATGGATCCTCTAATGCAAACTTGAAACCATTGAGACGTTTCTTAGTTATGTTGTATGATATTGAGGTTGGATGGGTTAATTTGGTATAGAGAGGATCATTTGATGGAGTATTGTTGTGTTTATTGATGGATTTTAGAGACCATTCATTGTTATAAAAACAATGTCCTTCAAACGGGATATTAAGTAGTGTTCTAAAATCTCGAAGTGAAGCACCAACTCGTTTTCCATTTATTTCAAACAAAATGATCTAAAGATTACTCATAAGAGTTAGTTCAAACGTTTGATAAAATTCGTATATGAATTTTGGATACAAGTTTCCTTTTAAATGAAGGAAGGTTTGAAATCCGGTTTTGTTTAGGTTCTTTTCTAAGATACCTTCAGAATCAAATGAATAGGTCGATAAGGTATTTTTAGATATGGTAATTTTTTAGGAGACCTGGTGTGATTAGAAAAGTATGATTTATTTAGAGTTAAGGAAATGTAAGTTTCTGAGCATTTGTGTTTATCTCGAGACATTCTCTTTCACCTATTATCAATAAGATTATTTTAGTAAGTATCATTCATAATTTTTAACCTTCTTTAGGCAAGTGTCTAATGTGTGCCTAATTGTGACAAATGTGGAGTAACGATTAACTCGCCCTAAAAATAAAATCCTAAGAGTTAATCCAAACGCTCTTTAATTTAATTTTGCTCATCCAAATATATCGACAAATACATATGAATTATGTATCTCGACCTTTGTTTATGAGAACATTATGCATGTGTTTAAAATCGTTTTTAAGTTGTATTAACAATGCACAACAACAATTTTATTATGTTCCTAACGTGAGTGATTTGAAAATAAAATTGGGGTTTTGGTTCGAAATCAATTTTTCGACAAACTCACTAGTGTATGCAAATCCTATGTCTAAAGGAAGCATATTAGTTATACGTTGTATCCTAGTAGTCCTAATTGTACAAAATTGACAAAAAACGAAAAATTCTCAATTTTAATTTTTTGTGTTCATCATGAAACCTAGACTCAAATTGAAAGAAAATAGATGAAATGTCTTACAATTGATGATGATGATGATGTTAGGAATGATTACATGTGTTGATTTTATCTTCAATTGGTGTTTTAATGGTTGATTTTGAGTTTTGGGTTGTTTTTGGTCGTGTTCATCGCTGCAGCAGGGAGAGAGAGTGTTTGTTTTTAAGTTTTAAATAAATTTTGACTAAGTATAAATTTTGATGTCTGCTGTTGGCAGTCCCATATCGATCAGGGGGCCACCTGAAATGGGTTGGGGGAGCCTGAGATATGGGGGCCGCTCGTATTATGAAATTTTTGGACTTTTAAATTTTGACACGAATTTACTAGGAATAGTGACTAATTAATTTTCATTTCGCGAATTAAAAATATCTAACTAGCTTCGGATGAAGTAGTTAAATTGTCATAACGCGAAATGGAACACGGACTTGAATTGAGACAGAAGAAAGAGAAGCGGACTAATACGATTTATGGAATGTGTTCCATCATTCCTAAACCAAGACGTAGATAGTTAAAGTGATTACGGGATCCTACAATTGGCATCAGAGCAAAGGGTGGATTCGTGATTGATTCATGTGGCTAAACAAGATCAAAATTTGTGGCTTATTTTGTGAAAAAATACCCACGGCTCAAAAAAAATTTGGGTCTAATTGGTTTGTATTCTTGCTCGTTTCTCTTGTTCTAAACATAAAAGATGAGGCATGGTGGGTATCAATTTGTGTGTTATACAAGCTCAAGTCGAAAAATAAGCTTTAAAAGGTTGGTGTTCTTCGTGGAGAGTTGCCTCATTATTGAAGATCCACAAAGAAAACGAGGTTAAGGTGTGTTTAAAACTTCGAATACACACTTAGAATTGAATATTTCTAACCTAATTCGTGGTAGAAGCTAAGTTGGGAATTATTTTGCTCAAATCGTCTTAGTGTTCTTGTTGAGAGTTGCTTATTTAATATATATATCTAGCCGGTGGTTTTGGTGGTATTGACAGCTAAGGGACAAGTTCCGACGGTTTTAAGGAAATAGTCAACGGCGGTTTGTTAACCACAGTGGCGAGTTGTGTTTTATATTAATAAAATATTACACGGCGAGTTGTTGAAACCAGGTGGCGGTGTGCATTGTATTGTGGCGAGTTGACAGGTTAAAGGGCGAGTTGAATATTATATTAAGATAAAATCAAATGTTATTCTGCCTAAATTAAAAATAACAAATATGGCGGTTTTGCCTTTAGGAGTTAGTAGGAGGAGTTACCAACTGGCAGCGGTTTGCTTTATTTTATTGCCGGCGAGTTACTCAGTTTCAACGGCGGTTTGCTATATTTTATTGGCGGCGGTTTGCAATCACAGGCAGCGGTTTGATTATTTATATAGGCGGCGAGTTAGTCATCCAGACGACACCTTTTATAACAACCCAAGAATTTTCATCAAACGCAAAACTTATTTTACTATTATCACAATTGTACGGGGAAATTTTTCGCTTTATTACATTACTTGTATTGTCAATATCTCAGTATGTCATGTAAACTTGCATAACTAAAGTAGACGAGCTCACACAACCTATCTATGACCATCCTATCTTCATATATGTTAAGCAAACATCATAACATCATCATATCCCTTTTACAAGGTACATTATTCCAATAATGTACTATTCGCAACGTTATATCTAAACGGGCTTTAAACCATTATCATAGAAGGGTTAACTCCTTAAGTGAATACACAAGCTACTAAAGCATATGCACAAGTAATATATTTAAAATATAAAATCTCTTCAAGTCAAAGTACAAATCTCTAAAAGCTCAATGTACAAGTCATTAAACATGATCTCTCTCAATGTACAAGTCATTAAGCTCAATCCCTAAAATAGCCGTTTTACCTCCATTTTCATTCCAATTTCTTCACCACCACTTATGTACAAGCTACTACACTCAATATATAATATGTAAACCCTAAATCTTCTATTCATAAGCTTTCATGCATCTTTTCAATACTACAAAAACCCTAATTAAAAAACCTAAACAAAACCAAGCTGTTTCTAAACCAATGACTCGTATCTTATTTATATCCATTGTAAACCCTAAACCAACTCTCAAATAATTTAATAACTTAATTTATAACATTATAAATAAATCTTTTTCAAACAATCATTCCATCATCATTTCATCTTCTACTATCTACTTCAAATACACAGAAATTAAATCAGGATACCCTAATTAATAATGATTTTGACCCTTTTAAACCCATTAATTTATGATTTTGACCCGTTTACCACCTCTTTTCAGAACCATCTATTCTCATGTAAACAACCAAGATCATATGAAACCCATAAAATGAGTTTACAAACCTTTATCTATCATTAACCATCCTTGCTTCAATAATGTATGAGAATTACAAAGCTAGAAAACCCAAAAAGCCTTATATGAACCCTAATTCCAAGCTACGGCTTATTCTTTCACTTTTAACCCATTTTAACTAAAACCAACAATCAAACTTCAAGAGTATGCAAAATATAAACCAAGAAAGTCAAGAAAACCCTAAACGAGCCCTAGTTGGACCCGTGACCCCATTTCT
>BQNB010206205.1:0-10564 GCA_026074375.1 Tanacetum coccineum | reverse complement strand
CCCCCCCTCTAGTGTCCACAAAGATCTTTGAATAGTTTCGAGTGGCGTAAAATCATCTTCGGGATGATTACCAGTATAGGAATCCGCCACGCGAAGGCCTACACCCTTCTCGGGAGGCCTTCGACGAAACTAGAGTAAAGGTCAGATAGTCAAACCCACGTTCTCTATCTCTATCAAGGTTTTCCTGCCAAAATAGAGACCGTTGTACACAACCCTAAGAATCACCCTTTAAATCGCGGGACACCCCCACGATCACCGATCTATGTGCTAAGCCTTTTCCCATCTCATTTCTACACCTATAAATAGATGGTATGGGCTCCAGGTATGGCTAGAAATTTTACAGACGCTTACTTACGCTATCATACTTTACCAAATACAAAGCACATACTTACTCTCACGCCGGAGGTGATTCGCAGGGACACCCCTGCGCTTCACTTAACGTAGTGTTTTCATTTGTGTTGACACAGGTTATTCAAGGTTTGGCAACTCAGCAACTACCCAAAGAACCCTTCGATCTCATCGAAGCCTGATCGTGCCCATATTTGCACAATCAGTTTCCTTAGTCTTCAGTGTGTAGTTTCATCATACATTGGATACCTCTCCACATCTTTTTAACAGAAATGAAAGGATCTTCAGTGATTCCATCTTTATCAGCAGTCTTAAGACTTTTCAGCAGCTCATTCATGTAAATATCATGTTCCCCAAAAGTCTTACCTCTAACATTATCCGTAGGCATACTGTTTTCTTCATTTGGCTCATTCATTTTTGAATTTGGTTTATCTTTTGCTTTAGCCTTTGCCTTTCTATTAGCTTTCATCCTATTTGTAAGTTTAATTAATTCATCTTCACCAGGACTAAGATAGTCAGCTGACTTATATGACTGATAGTCACTATCATCATCACTCTCATACTCAGTCTCAGAGTTAATTTCAACAGTATAAATTTATTGAACCGGGTACCGGACCCGAATAGGCCTATTATGGGTCGGGTCCGAATAAGCTTAACCCGACCCGAGTAACCTGACTCGAAAAAAATGATGGTGAAATTATTGTATTATAATCGTTCTTTATTTTTTAGTTTTTTTTAAAAGAAAGAAAACTACGTATTATCGATGATTATTTTTTTATTATCGAATTCTCTTGTGTTACCAAACAATGAAATTCAATACATTTCTCTTTCAATTTCATTTCTCTGAATTATATTCTCTATTTCATTTCTAATCTCTGAAATTCTCTCTGCCAAACGTGCCTTAACTGTATTTTTCCCCATTTTTATATAAATTTTGAAAAGCAAGAAAAACATGGGGAGTCTGATGATGGGTTACTTTGATGGACTTTGAAAACTACTTTACTTCATTGTGTGGACCCCACCTGAAGTACTGTAATAATCCATATTCCCACTAATCTAACCTAAACCCAAATATAATCATACCCTTTTCATGAAGGGAACACTCACTGCAAGACAATGGAGTCTAAACTGTTGTTGTTATTATTATTGTCTATACAAGTGTTTGTTAACAACATTCAAAAAGGCCTGATGTTTGTGAAATACGGAGCTTATGTTTTTCATTTGATTCTGTGATGGTAAAGGCATCAAAGATGAGCAAATGGAATAAGCTGTGGTTGATGTTATAATGATTTCAACATCTTAAAATGGGAACTAAAGATGAAGTTTTGATTTATGTATGATCGATTGCAGTGTCTTCAAAAGCTCTATTGGAGGTATATATATTTATGCTATTAAGGGCGTTTGTTTCGGCTTATGGCTTATTTTTATGTTTCATGACCTCACTTTTTGTGGCTTATTTTTAAATTTTCTGGCTTATATAAGTTTATTCGCCTAGTGGTATCTCTAGGTGTGTATATTTGGGGGTGGCTAGGGAAGGGTCGGAAACCTTCTGGGATTAACCCGGTGAGGTCGCATACATCTAGCTGAAAAAGGCTCACACTCCCAGGTAACCTAAACATAGAAGGATCATGTTCATGTTACCGGGTAAGTTGGAGCCGTTTTTGCTATGATATACACGGCCTAACCGGTATTGAGGTTTGAATCCTGGTCCCTTCTTAGACTGTGGGGACACCTTACCACTAGGCCACCTTGGAGATGGTTGTAAATCTATTTAAACAGTCTAGGATGATTTACCAAAAAAAAACACCTTATCAGCGTATGATAGTATTTTTCCATGGTTTCCGACCTTTTGGCCGACTAATCCACGGGGTTTGAACCCACCACCACACAGACTCAAACCAGGTAACGCACCTAGCAGGAATTGAACTTGAGACCTCACACATTTTAGAGTGATAGTCACAAGCCTTTTTGTCACTAGGCCACCATAATTGTTATCATGTATGATACTATTTGGATTCCTTTATTCTTATCTAAAACAAGCTAGTCCAAATCAACTTATTGAAATAGGTGAAAGAAAGGTATCAAGCATAAGGTTTTTTTTTGGTTTTTCATTAAAAACATTCAAATGTGCTAATTTTAAACTGTACCCAGAAACAATAACCTAATAGTTTTTTGTAAAATAAGGCGACCGTTTTCCAATTTGAGGTCATAAAATGAAGAAAACATATTTTTGAGGTCGTTAATTATCAACGTACTTTCCCATTTTAGGTGGTAAAATGAAGAAAACGTATTTTTGAGTTAATTACAAACGGTCGTTAGTCAAAAGGACTAACGGTGCAAGAGATGACTCTAAAACGTATGATATTTAAACAGAATTTGAAAGTTAGATGGGTATTGTGGTACTTTTTTGGGTTTGTGTCTGATAATGGCTCAAATGGAAAAATACGTTGCTATTAAATGCCATTAACGCTTTTAGGAATTTGCTTTTAAAAACGTATGTTGATAAGTGTAAAGTGGTTGAAATCACTATCGGTATGAGTTTGATTGATTTATGGAATGTGAATTGGTTTCTATTTTGGTATCATTATAAAAAAATATTTAAATAGTTATTAATATTATCTATATCTATATCTATACTACTATATAAAGCATTTATAATGTGGGACCCATTAAAAATTAAGATAAGGAGGTGCAATCTTGACCATCCATCTCATTTTAAGAAACCACATCATAAAGTGACATGTGTCACCTTTTGATTAAAAATTCACCTCTATTTTCAAATTGAAATATCTTTTTATCAATTTAATTTTATTATGATCTAATTTCACCATATTTTTTAAAATTTTATGCTCTTTCATTCAACATCCATTTTGATATATTTTTATAATTTTTTGTTTTTTACATTTTTAGCGGGTTTATTTTATGTTGATTTGTATTTTTTACAACTTTAACCTTAATTAAATATGAACTTGATACGTTAAAACTATATATTTTCGGAGAGAGTGTTGTCTTTTTACATGCGAGAATGATGATGTTAATATGGTATTGCGGGAAAGCTACGGGAAACTCAAACGAACACATACAACGAACACATACATTCAAAGTGTTGTGAAATGAAATTACTAAGCGGGTAAGAAATAGCGTAAAGAGTTGAGTTAGTAAAATTTTTATTGCCGCCGCTATGCGCGGGTAACCAACTAGTATAAAATAAAGATGTTATTCCTTTTTCTATGGTTGTTATTAGCTTGATCTTCACTCTAGGTGTGATGCGAATAATCTTGAATGGCTCATGTTGCATGGTGATTATCTGATATTTACGTTTTAGGTCGTAGATAATCAGTTTCTAGTGTTTGGATACAGTGCTCGTGATTAGGATTAGCTGAAATCAGTTTATAACCATTCACGAGTAGCTGAACTTAAACTGATATATTAAAAGAAACAGTTTGATATTTAAGCATAAAATACATTAGATAGTTATAAAATATCAGTTTTTTTTATGTATTAACTTGATGTTACCAAGTAAAGTTTCTTGAAACAATTTTGTCAGCATTTCAGATGCTCGAGAAAGACGTGGTGGCAATAATCGGCCCACAATCATCCACCGTAGCTCACATGACTTCTCAGTTAGCCAATGGCGTACAAGTACCTATAATATCATACGCGGCAACGGACCCTACTTTATCATCCCTTCAGTTCCCATACTTTTTCCGAACCACACAAAGTGACTCATACCAAATGGCAGCCATGGCTAATTTAATCGACTTTTATGGGTGGAAAGAAGTGATTGCAATATATACCGATGACGAGTATGGAAGGAATGGAGTATTTTCGTTAGATGATGAAGTGGAAAAAAGGGAATCAAAGATTTCTTATAAGTTAGCCTTACCTACTAATTATAATCTTCACGATCTCACTGATGTGCTTAATAAATCGATCCCATATGGTCCTCGTGTTTACATTGTTCACATCAATCCTGATCCTGATCTCAAAATCTTTGAAGTAGCTAATAAGCTTAATATGACGACTAGTGATTATGTATGGCTAACAACAGATTGGCTTTGTACCACTTTAGCTTCTTTTACCGCACAGAATCTACCTTCTTATAAGATTATCGAGGGTGTCGTTGGTCTTTGTCAGCATAACCCGAAAGCATCACAGATGAAGAATTTTGGGCCGAATGTATACGGGTCGTATGCGTATGATACTGTGTGGACTGTGGCACGGACAATTGATACCTTTCTTAATCAAGAAAAGAATATGACATTTTCCATAGTCGGGTCTCAGTTCGGGAAACTTAAAGTTTTCGATGGCGGGAAAGATTTTGTTCAAATATTATCGAAGACACATTTCAATGGTGTGACGGGACCGATTCATTTCAATGCCGATCGAAACTTGGTTCCGCGTGGGTATGAAGTTTTTAATATTTTCAAATTAGCGGTTCAAAATGTTGGTTACTGGTCAAACCATTCGGGTCTTTCTGTTGACCCACCGGAGACTATCAAAGTGGAAAAACGTCATTTAGATGAGAAACTTGGTGTAATAACCTGGCCTGGTGGCAAAACGGATCGGCCACGTGGATGGGTTATTGGTGATAGAGAAAGACCTTTAAGAATTGGGGTACCTAAACGAACTAGTTTTGTTGAATTTGTGACGGAATTAAGTAATCATACAGTAGAAGGATATTGTATCGATGTGTTTATGGAAGCACTTAAGTTAGTTCCTTATGAACTTCCTTATATATTTGTGCCGTTTGGTGATGGTCTGTCAAACCCTCATTATGATGATCTAGTACAGTTCGTTACAGACGACGTAAGTAAACCATCAGTTAAATTTCATTTTGATCGATATTATTGATTTACATATTACCAAAAAAAAGATTGACGCAAATCCAATTGCTGATGTAGCCAATGACTTGAACAAAAAGTGCTTCCGCAAAATAGAACTTGGAATAAAGCTTGTTGCTTTCTTATGCAATTTGCACTTCTGATCTATATTCAAGTTTTGATGATATTAAATTGTGGTTGACAACAGGTTTTTGATGGGGCTGTTGGGGATATTGCGATTGTAACAAATAGGACAAAGATTGTGGATTACACACAGCCTTATGCTACAACTGGTCTCGTGATAGTGGTTCCTATTAACAACTCAAAAGGGAGTGCTTGGGTATTTCTTAGACCGTTTACTATTGAAATGTGGTGTGTCACTGCAGCGGCTTTTGTATTGATTGCTTTTGTTATCTGGCTTCTTGAGCATCGCGTGAATGATGATTTCAGGGGTCCTCTCAAGAGACAACTTATAACAATTTTCTTGTAAGTTTCTTTTTTATTTACATGTATTAAAAATAGTTGAGCTCTAAATTTTGAACATATAAACTATTTCCCGTAAAATTAAAGATTGCTGAGATATAAAGGTTTTTCTGTTTTTCAGGTTCAGCTTTTCGACTTTGTTCAAGAGAAACCGTAAGCACCAAATCTTCAAATTTTCTTTCAGAAGTTCATTAATCAGCGTTTTTCGGTAGAAAAAAAAGTGTTGTTACAAAATGACTCAAACATGAACAAAGCCATCTACTCACATGTCCAAAAACTAAAACACGCAAATGAAAAATTAGGGTACTATGTATCCTTTACTAATCAATAATATCATGTCACCTGCAACGAAACTAATATAATCTAAGGATACTGTAAATAACTCAGTATAGTTACATAATTAATTTGCAGAGGAAGATACAGTTAGCCCACTTGGACGAATGGTGATGGTGGTGTGGCTTTTCCTATTAATGGTGATCACATCTAGCTACACTGCAAGCTTAACTTCCATTTTGACCGTAGAGCAGCTTTCATCCCCCATCACCGGGATGGATTCTTTAGCCGCCAGTCATCTACCAATCGGGTACCAAGATGGATCATTTGCAGGTACTTATTTGGCTGAAAGTCTATTTGTGGCGCGATCTAGGCTTATTCCTCTAGGGTCTGCAGACGAATATGAGAAAGCATTGAGGTTAGGACCTCATAAAGGAGGTGTGGCGGCCATTGTTGATGAACTTCCTTATGTCGAGTTGTTTCTTTTGGATCACACCGATTTTGGGATTGTTGGTCAACCATTCACTAGAAGCGGATGGGCATTTGTAAGTAACTCTTTATATATACAATAAACTTGCATCATAATGTTTAGGGTAAGTTGCACGTAAAAGGAACAGGCTAATACCATCAAACTTGCATCATAATTTTTAGGGTAACTTGCACGTAAATGGAACATACTTTCAGTCAATATTTATATAATTATAAATGAGGATGTAGGGCTGACAAGCTGGCCGGGGTGGGTTATGGGTCAAAACAGGTTTAGGTTGAAAAAGGTTTATTCTAGTATGGGTCAAGGGTGTCTGGCTAAGTCGGGTTGACCCACAAACACTTATTGCTATGGGTGGCAATTTGTGTCGCGTTCGGGTAGGTCGATTTGGGTGACGAGCTGTTTAATTATTGTGGTGAGAAACCTGGACACGCTCAACCCATGTAACCTGTTTCGACTCGCATTACCCGTTAACTAAATTGTTTGGGTGGGTGAATTTTTTAGTTTATAAATTGTTTGGACCCGCCAAACATGACCAGCTTATTAAGCAGGATAGAAACGTCGAACTGTTTAGACCCAACGCTTAACCGTTTATTTAAACTGTCATCAGGCTTTCAAAAGAGACTCTCCTCTCGCCACCACACTATCCGTAGCAATTCTACAACTCTCCGAAAATGGAAAGCTACAAGAAATCCATGACAGATGGTTCTGCAAGAAAGGCTGCTCAAGTGCCGTGGGCCATGATTCTGAGCCTAACCAGCTCCAAATGAGCAGCTTCTGGGGCTTATACATCATTTGTGGCGTGTTCTCACTAACTGCATTGGTTCTGTTTCTGTTACAAACCATTCGTCAATATATCTATTACAAACATAAACAGATGCGGGAGCCATCTTCGCCCGCGTTCCCAGCATCATCGAGCAGGGGATGCTACGGTGTGGTGTTTAACTTTTTTGATTTTATCGATGAAAAGGAAGAAGCTATTAAGAACATGTTCAAGAAAGATGATCATCCCGAAGCTTCTCAAACAGTTTGATATTATTCAAACTTGATGCTGTTATGTACTGCTGCTTATACACGCGCATTGTAAATATGAAGATATATGTTTCTTGCACATTTTTGCTTGTAATATAACTAGAAAAACTATTAACATTTTCCGCATACAAGTACATCTCCAATGTAAGTGTAAACTATAACACAAAATCAATATGAGTGGAAGAATGGTTACTGACTTACTGGAATGAGGGGTGTAACGTTCAGGGGCTGAGAATGTTAATATTTAGAATAATGGTAATGGAAATGAGATTTGTTAACTTTAGGGGCCGAAAATATAAATAGATGTAAAAGTTGGAGGGAAAGGGTAAGCGTGACAAGGAGCACCTAATCCGCGTTTATCACATCCACCTCAACGTTACTTAATTTTCTCTTTTTACAATAACTTCATCACCAACTCAGTGTATTAGGAGTTTAGGACTGATAACAAATACAAATATACTTCACAAAAACCATTTAATAGAAAAACACACACACAACAATCTTCGTACGACTCATTCGTCTGCATGACCGAGTATCACAAAGTATGGATTCAAGAATTAAGACGCGTCGATTCTAGGCTCCGTAACGATGAAGATATGTGCAGGTGGTGTCAGTTGGACCAAGGACGCATGCAATTCTCCTATTCCGGAAGGCCTAAGTGTACAACTGATAAATTAACGAGTTTCGGAATTCAGGTAATCCAAAGATTTTTTTTAAAAATATATACAAACTAACCGAAATATCTCTATGACCGTTTCTAAATTTTAGTGATAAGTATTCAATTAAGATAGTAATGTGAGGGGCATTTGGTGATTTTGATTTTGATGGTGCTTTGAAATGTAAATGTAAATGACATTAGACAATATACTAAAAATGAGTATGGTATTTTGTTTTTTTTTTTGCATGGGCTCAAGGTTTTTCTTTGGGATCTCAATTTAGGCTGGCCCATTTAGATATATATATTTTTTTACTTATTCAACATTTGTGACGCTAGTATAATAACATGCAACATACAAGTATGTAATATAAAGAAAACACACGCGGAAAGATTTTCGAATTGCGAACAAAACTAGCCCAAGATTGCAATGCTTCTGACATACGTAAATCTGACCCAAAGTAAAAAAAACACCAGCCGAAATTGGAGAATTTTTTTTTTACAAATCGGACCATCAACTTTTAACTATTTACGACTTTTTATATAATAAACTTTATTTATCAAATATATAACACATATCTACCGATTCATTCAGATTAAAAAATACATGCGGAACGGTTTTCGAATTGCGAACAAAACGAGCCTAATATTGCAATGCTTCTGAAATACACACGATTTTATAAAAATTTCAAAAATATTTGGATCCTTAGCCGGGCTCCTTTTAGCTCATGTGGTCTGCCTAAATGGTAAATCTATAATATATATAGACAAAAAGTAATCGGCCCATTATTCTTTGTTACAATAACGATTGTATACCAAAAAATTGTTAACACATACTAAAATACCGAAAACACACTATTATCGAAGCTAAATAACTTTCGACATTAGGTTAGCTCCGCCGCAACGCGCGGGCAATATGGTGACTCGTTATTATCTAATTAAAACCTTGGTGCCATGACTTACATGAAAAGGACTTGTCTAGTCAATGGATAATAATTCAACGAGTTAAATGTTTCTTTAAGCCATCGTGTGACTTGTTAGCACATTCTAGAATCTAGATCGTTGCCAAATGTTGTATAGATTTTTTAGTATATTGCTAGCAATTAGTAAATATTTTATTTCATAAAAATATGATTTACATAAATATGATTTACATAGTGATAAAGTAAACGAGCAACAAGCTTCGTTGTTAGTTACACACACACAAATCATCTTTTGGATCTAGGGTTTGGATCTAAAGGGTTTCGCAAGATTAGCCTCTTACAAAATACAATTTGTCTTAGATCCATTATATTAACTCACGCCTAAAAGGTCACGTGAACATGTGTTCATCGTCCGGGAAAAGCCATTTGACACTCAAAAAATCACAAGTTTAAGATTTCTTCGCCGATTCAAACCTTTTGAAAAATAAATAAATACAAATCGATCACAAAACCCATTTATTTTTGGAGAAGAATGTTCGATATAAATGATACTATTTAAAATATCAGAATTTATGCTCTAGAAATCGAAGATGTAGATCGTGTACATCCATTACAAAAAGTAGAATCTTGAATTATTATGTAGTGCACCTTTGGAATATATACCTTTTTTTAACGATCATTGGAACATATACTTCTATCAACAAAAAGTAGCACTTGATTTATCACTTACGAAATTCAGGGCCGGCTAATGAATTTGGAAGCTCTGGGCGATAATTAAAAAGAGGCCCTCATCAAAACCATTAAGGGACCAATAAAACTTAAGGGTGTGTAAAAGGTGTTCATTAATAACAATTTTGTTATAATGAGGCTCCTTAATGACGTTTTATTTATTGTGCTAAGAGTGGTTATATTTAATTAATGAGATTTTAAAGAAGATTCATTCGGATGTATAGCATAAATACACAAACGTAACTATAAATGTTTAGATTGTGAGGCCCTTAATTTTGGAAGCCCTGTGCAGCCGCCCCACTCGCACCGGGTAATCTTCGCCTCTGCCCAAAATAAAGAAAACAACTTATATTTATTAGATTGGTAGTAATGGGATCGAATTATCCGGCTGGTCTGCTCAAATAGACGCGTCTCCTCTCTCTATGGAGACCAAATAAGACACGTCTAGACCATTGCATTTGTTTGGTCTATCAATGGACCGTAATAATGGTTTGGTTTGTGTGCGTGATTTTTGTTTTAATTTATTTTTGTGGAGTTGTTTTTAATTGTGACTTTTGTCTTCTGGCTACAAGTGGTTTAGTCTGTGTTTGATTTTAAGAGAAACACAATTTGTCTTTAAACATTTAACAGAAACAAGCTTGATCAAAGTCCATTTTATAACAAAAAGATTGTCTCGCGAAGAATTTGAACATACTTCAGACTGAATGGTAAGGTCGACATTCGGTCGGTTATCCCATGTGGAAGCAACTAAGGTCGGTCGTCCCATTACCTCGACCGAACTAGACTAGTCCCCCCCCAACCTTTGCAATTG
>BQNB010206204.1:0-10564 GCA_026074375.1 Tanacetum coccineum | reverse complement strand
ATAGTTGATATACATAGACTCAATCTCGAGTTTTGTCACCTCTACCTGAGTTGTACTCAGGCAGAGGTTGGCAATAAAGAGATATACCATGTACCCTCTTAAAACGATTTCCAAAATGGTCCGTGTCAGACGCACTCTGTTGATTCCACGTTGGTTGTTTCCTTGCTGGTTACGCCTAATGTTACGCCCAGCATTTCCCTAGCAAAATGTAAACATACTATCAGTCATGCATGTTAAATCACTCATAAACACTCATAATATTGTAATAAACTACACAAAACTAATAAGAAAAACTTACACTGCGGATATTGCGAAAATATCGGTTGTATGTGTCTTCAGCGTATTCCAGCGCAAATTCCATCTCAGAATTAACGAGAATCTGTGACTTACCCTAAAAATATACCGGAATCACCTTGGTATGTGTATTGTATTCTATGTGTGTTGAGCTTAAAGTGTTTACGTATTTATATTGTATGTGTATTGAGCTTAAAGTGTTTGCGTATATTTTATGTTTACGTATAATGGTCTAAAACTCTAAACGATACCATTTGTTAATTATAGGATGTATATGCATATTTAGGTGATTTGTATACTCCCTGTGAGATATATATTTGGCATATTGATTAATTTTGGTATATTTGAAAATTGACAGTATTCATGGGCGCAGATAGGAAGAGGGCCCGAGGGCAATTGCCATTTTAGCAAGAAAAATTGTTAGTGTAAAAAATTTAAAATGTGCTTTCTAAATAAATGTGCCTCTTTCGTCTATGTGTGTATCTACGATCTAATGATACCGAAATTACACTAAAATACGTGCATTGGCAATGATATCGTTCAATTATCATAGATGAGAACAAGAAAAGAAACAAACTAGGTATGATTTGTTGATTTGACACGAATTTACTAATACCGGAATGTACCAATTTGATAGGTTTCTAAATGTGTCCTCAAAAGATTATTGCCGTCTTACTCCTAACTTGATTGTGGAGCACCATACTTCACACGTTAGTGACAAAGTATTAACATAGGTTACTAACAAAAAAATGAGCTCTTTTAGTAAGAAGAGATGTAAAGTTTTAAAACACAATCCAAACACGAGAATCCAGCAACCAAAACAAACTAAACCTCAAATTAAAACACGAAAGAAAATAGAAAATGAGAAATACACAACAAAAATCTACAAGGATAAAGACAAATAACCAAAATTGGAAAATAAGAAATAGTTATAACAAAATATGAAAAACCATAATTTAAAAAACAAAATCAAATTGAAAGAAGTAGGGATGAGAGCTTGAATTGAAATACAAAAACTGAATCTAAAGTCTCAAAATAATCAATAATTAATTTAATCATATCTTGAGCAAAATAAATAACTAAGAAGGAAAATATCAATTCAAAGCTCCTTTAAAGAAAATCATCAAATCAAATGGAAACAATATTTAGTAAAAAAAGAGAGAGAAAAATAAGACAATATACTTTGTGAAAATGAGATGCAATAAGTATAAGCTAGTTTCATTGAGTGAAGTTCACAAATGCTTGACGTGTCTCTTTGTAAAATCTTTATGCGTGTGAGGTGTAAATCTTTAAGTCGCTCTTAATATCATAAGTTGTAAACGAGTAGTTTTCATAATTCGTTCATTATCCTCAAGATTTATTATTCACACTTTAGGTGTCAACTAACGAAGGGCTAATATGTCATGTCTAGAACACACAAGAGGAACTTATTTATTCAAAGATTGACTAGGAAGGTTGAAGGAATGAAGGCCAAGTATGATTGTAATAAATTATTCTACTCGAAATAAGAATAAAGTAATCATGTTTTGACACACATCAAGACCTATCGGCTCCAGAATCAAATAATACTCTAGCTAGATGTTGGTTTAGAAGGAACATACTCGTTACTACATTCGGGTCTTGATGAGCATTCTTATTCCTTAGCATGTAGGCTCTTCCCTGGGCATTGTTGTTGGTGGTTTTTCGGCACTGATTTGCATAATGCCATTTCTCTCCACAGGCATGACAAATAACTATCACTGGTAGCATATTACTTCCAGTGGCTGGCCCTTTGTTTCTGCAGTTCTTAGTCAGATGGCCCACCTTGTTGCAAGTATTACACTTAACAGTGCAAGGTCCTGTGTAATGCAAGGTGCATTTCTTACACAAGGGACGGTTTCCAGTATATCCATTATTTTTAGTTGGGGTGGCAGCATAAGCCCTGAAGGTTTCCTGTCTTCTGTTCTGTTATGGTTGGTGATTATTGTAGCGGTTGTTGGTGTTGGTGTTACGGTAGTTGTTGTTATTATCGTTGCGGTAGTTGTTGTTGTTGAAAGTTCTTCTGTCGTCAAACTTTCATTTGTGATCACTTGATACTTGCACCGGAGTGTGCTTTGTTACCTGATCCATTAGCCTCTGGGCTATGTTAATGGCTTCCTCTAGAGTTTGAGGTTTAGAGGCGGTAACATTCCCTTCAATACTTCGAGGCAATCCCCCGATGAAAACTTCCATCATTTTCTCAGAATCTGGCACCATAGTGGGACACAAGGTTGTCAATTCCTGGAATCTTCTCATATTTGTCTTGAGATCATTCCCCTTCACAGTCAGATGGTAAAGTTCGCCTTCCATCTTTTGGACCTCAGTTCGGGGACAATACTTCTTTATCAAAAGTTTCTTGAATTCAACCCAGGTAATCTTGTAAGCTTCTTCTATCCCAATAGGTTGGGCAAAAGAATTCCACCAAGATAGAGCTTCTTCAGTTAAAGTACCAGTAGCAAACTTCACCTTGCAGTCTTCAGTACAGTTGCGACGGGAAAATACTGATTCAGTTCTTTCAAACCAGCGGATGAGACCAACAACGCCTTCCGTACCTTTGAAGTTGATAGGTTGGCAGCTTATGAACTCTTTGTAGCTACATTGTCTTGCCACAAGAGCTTCTCTTGGTCTAATGGTATTATCAGTATTTGCCATGTTAGCGGCTTGTGCTTCTAGAGCTGTGGTAACACTGTCAGCAACTAGTTTTCTGATGGCAGTCTGAGTCATGGTTGGTGCTTCAAATGTTGACATCCTTTTGGAAGGAATTCTATCAACATAAGATAACACGTAATAAGAATGATATCACAAGTCTTAAAATGCAATGCTTATTTTTAAACTTTAATCATTTTTAACAATAGTGATATCGAAATCATAGATAATTTATATCAAATAAGTATCTATGATTTATTTAGGAGTCATGGTATGATTCATATCGATGGAGACGGAGATGATGATATAAGAGAAGTTGTTTTAGGATGGATATATCGGTATTATGAAACAACAAGGTATAACGGGATTGCCATTGTATTATATCATGAACAACTTGACTTTGTACTGTACATTAAGGATCTCACAAGTCACCTACCATGAGTTTGTTTGATGTTGGCTAAAGCAGGATTTCCATCTTCATCGTGATCATGTCACTCGGATGTTCTGGCAATACCACAAGGATAATGCGAAGGACTCTTAATGAATTACTAGTTGTCACAGTGTGTGACAAACCAGTATATTATGAATTAGTGTCCTAGCAAGATTTGTAGATGATCTCACGGCTCTAGACTCAATGGTGCGTTTTGATTTTAGTGAGCGAAGGCTGGAGCAGACTGCCACCTTTTCAATACCGACTAACTTGGAGTGAGAAAGTCAATAGATTCCGTGTTAAGTCTCCGTGACAATTGAAACAAAAATCTTTTGAGAGATTCTGAGTGGCTAGGAAGGGTTGTGCAGCGTATCACTAGGTCCATGATACCTGTCTTCAATGTCAGCAATCAACCATGTGATTCTGACAGCATATGTATTGACCTGGTTTCTGCCTAATGTTAAAGGAGGACTGCTTTCTTTTCACCCTTTATCTTAACATTTCTTTTTCATTCTTTAACCCCTTCAGTGCTTACCGAGACTTCATTACTAGTACCTTGTTGGGTATGTTCCAGTACTAGCTCCATCTCAGTCCGTACTATTCCCTTATTCACATTACTCCTTTTGTAATCATACCTAAGGACTTCTACACTAACTAGTGAATTATCCCTGGGTAGATCCCTCCGGCTCTGGCGGGATCGTGGGAACTAATACCTAACCTTACCATCCTTATAACTCCGATAAAGTAAGTACATGGTCGGTCTTTGGTATTTCCACAGTTGCCATCATACACCATTCGCTCCCCCTCAATATGTGCATCGATATTCGAAATAGTTTAGCACATATAGGAGAGCATATTAATGAGTCCAAAAGATCACATTTTTATCAGATTTTTATACTAAAATCACATTCTCTCCCTCGATCAAAAATATCAAACCCGTTGAGATTTTTAGATCTCAATTGATTTAAGTTAGGAAAATTTGGGAGAAAATGTGTCTGATTTATATGAGCCGATAATGGAACATAAGCAAGCTCCCCCTCAACTAGTGAGGAACCTAGTTCCTATCAGTATTGATGAGTTTGTTCTAATGATTTCAAAATTTGACACAAACTCAAAAAACTATGTATGCTAACACGAGACACAACATAATTACTACTATATAATGTATAAGTTTACAATATATACCACACGAGATGGACCTTAATTGCAGAGATGATAGGATCATTCGGTTCTCTGCAGAAGTCTGTAGTCTCCCTCTCTTATTCTACCACCAACAAAGCTTTCCAAGTTCCAGAAGATTATCCTGAGCTTTAGCCTCTTCTAAATGGCAAACATGAACTGCTTGCTCTTAATCACATCATTTGTGGTCCAGAACCTGGTATTCAACCCCAGATTGATCTTGTTAACCTTGAATTCCTTTACCCGATAGTCCAAAGCTTCATCTATTTGTTGTAAAGTCCCGTCACTGAACTTATGGATTTTGTTGAAGCGTATGATCATCTGCATACCATACTTGTCTCTGAATAGCATGACTCTTGGAGAGTCAAGAATCTTGTAGTCGTGCATGAACTCGAGACCTGTAGCTTCCCAGCGAGGTTTGGTGAGGTTAAGCTGAGTTTGGTAACTCTCGATGCCGAGTTGGAAGTCTTCTACCATTTTTCTGATAACCAAATTCCTGATCCATAAGTTGACAGCAGTAGAGAGAATCTTCTTGTCCCTTGGCGGTAGGTGGTTCAGGTGACCTTGAAGATTCAGCAAGTACAAGTCTTCAAAGTCACTCGGGTACAGATCCTTGAAGTCATTTTCAGCAATAGTATATTCCTGATTATCTGCTCTTTAAAGGACTATCTGTTTCATGTAATCGTACCCGTAAATCGAAAATACATCAATGCTGACGACACTTAGGATTCTCATGTGAGTCTTGACAATAGTTCTTCGGTTAGTTTCAGCTGAGTGTCGGTCGATGTAGAATTTCTGTCTCTTGAACCACCCGTGGGAGATACTATATGTTGCTGAAATGTCATACATGCACTCTTCTTTAATCCATATCTGATCAGGTACCATCTGTTCTAACCCGACATCAGGATAATGAGCAGCTTTCATCTTTGTGATTGACAACGCAAGTCTGTCACCCTTGCTGCCAAATCGAAGATAATCCAAGTCTTTATTGAAGAAGAACTCTGTCTGAATCATGACTTGACCTGGAGGACCACCCAATGGGAGTGGTCTGTTGACATTATACCTGAGAAGTCCGTCGTCTACTTAACTGGTCAGAAGCTTGTGACATTCCTCCATCTGAAATTAGAGATGAATCACATCAAGATGGAAGGCTTTGACAATTTCATATGCAGGACCTTCCAAGTGTTCCAATGTGAGCTCTGTGATGCATTGCTTCTTACAGAACCAATCAATAAACACCCTAATATCACCGATCTGTGAGAGCAGCGAGTTCTCTGGTGGAGGTACGTAGCTGGAGGCTATAACAGATGCCCAGTTGTTGATGGGGACATGTAGGCTTGATGAAGGAATGGACCAAGCAGGTTCAGGAGTCGCATGTCGTTCTTCTTCGGAAAGAGGTTTAAACCATTCCTGAGTCAGATTAACTTTGGGAATGTGCCTATTGCCGATATCTTCATCATCATACACCATATCCTGAGCTTCAAAGTCTGACTCTTCATGCATAAATACGTCTTCAGGAATAGATGAGGCAAATGGCTTGAATCTGGAGGTTGTCGTTGTCCAGGCTGTATATGTCGTTGAAGCAGCTGTCTTGGACGAGCCTAGAGCAGCTGAGCCTTGAGACTGATCATCTTGATTAGTTGTTGGAGATGGTGGTGCTGGAAGAGGATCTTGAGCGGAATTAGAGGCTCCAGTTATACCGGAAGCCCCTAATGGACCAGACGGTGGTGGAGGAGGAGGTGGTGGAGGAGGTGACCCAGGTGGGGTTTTTGGTGAATCATGCTTTTTCTTTATCTTTTTAAGCTTCTCAGCCTTGTCTTCATCAAATTGCTCATGTTCATCATGAAGGATAGATTTTTGTAATGCTTCATAGGCTATCTTGTGATCCTTGTCATAATTCTCCTCAAGCATGCGCTGAAGCAGAATCTCCTTCATGTCAGAAGTTGGGAGATCCTTAAAGCGAGCACGAAGAGAGGATCTCATTGCATACTGAACTGATCCAATAACAGCCTCTTTCACTGTTTCTTTGATTTTTCGGTCAATCTCTTGCGTCCACATATACTCCATTGTCTGCTCTCTGATCATTCTAGACAGATCTTGAGTCTCCCACAAATGAATTCTTTCCTCCACAGCTTTTCTCGCCTGATGGGGAATATCAAGATTCTCCAATTGATACATCCTGTTCCCTTTCTTGTCTAACCTTTCCTCCAGGGCTTGATTTGCGTCCACTAGATCCGCTATATTTTGTTCTAGCTTACCAATCCGCTGAATTATGATTGCATTTGAGACGCCTTGTTGTGGTGGTGGAAAAGTAGTTGTTGTTGTAATTGCAGTGATCGTTGTTGTTGATGTTGGTATTGATGCTTGAACCGTTGTGGAAGTTGGTTGAGAAATGGTGAGATCAATAACCGGAGTGGTCATTAGAGGAACTGACGAGGTGTCCTGATGTATGGGAACCGTGACCATAGAGTGAACTTCCACTTCAGTGTTGGTCTTCTTAGGTTCGTCTTCCTGTGATTTCTCCGCAAGGAACTGATTGGTGAAGCTAAGTTCCTTGTCGAGGTTTTGCAGAGAAGACAGGGTTCCAGCGGAGCTTGCAGGTTCCTCAAGTCTCACTTTACCTTCAGTTGGAAGTTTAAGGTTCTCCTGAACATTTGGATAAGCTGTGGTAGTGAATTCTTCATCCATTTGCTCTGGGTTTGGTTGAATTGAAGTAGCAGAGACCTCAAGATTCATGTGTTCAAGGTTTGGTCCAGCATGAATAACATGACTTGATGGAGGTTGAGATGCTGTAGCATCACCAGGGTTTGGTTCAGCCTGACCTTCATCTTGTTTACCAGGGTCTGATCCAGCCTGGCCTTCAACTTGTTTACCAGGGTCTAATCCAGCCTGGCCTTCATTTTGAGCTTCAGGATTGATCTCACGAGATACCTCATCATTAGATTCTGTCTCGCTATCGGTCAAACCTAGTTCAACATACAAGGAAGAAGATTCCTCATGGCTCGAGGGTACAGTCGGTGCGGGAGTACGTATCTGAAAGATGAACTATTCAGCAGGGTTCTTTTTCTTTAGAGTTTGAAGGTTGAGTAGAACCTGAGCAGCTTGTTCCTCACCGACTTTCTCTTTCCCTTTTCCCTGTACCTCTGGAAGTGGTTGAAATTTTCCAGGTTCGGGTTCCCTGATCACCACCGGTGGAAGTGGACCCCAAGGTGCAACGTAAGCATCCTTCAAGCTTTCTTCCACTTCCTTACTTATATCAGCCTCTTCATCACCAAACCTGGGTTCATTCGCAGGAACACCCTCATCTACGAACTCATCCACCAATTGAAGAGTGCTCTGTAGCGTTCTCTTCTTCATCACCTTACCAGCTTTAGAGTGTTTGGCTTGTGATGGTGCTTCAGTGGTGTCCATAACCAGCTTTCTTTTCTTCTCGTGAGGCTTAGCAGGTGCAGATTTGGGTTGGGATGGTTGAGATGAAGTAGATTTGGAGGTCTTGGCGGCTGCAGGTTTTGCCACTTGTGCGGTTTTAGGTGATTACGGTTTTGGTTTCCTGGGTGTTTTTGGTTTTACCCCCTTTGCTGGTTTAGGAGCCGGTGCTTCATCGTCACTAACTACTTCTCCAGCGAGATAACGCTGATACTTAGCCACCTTTGCCACATATTCAGGGTAATAGGGAGCAGATCGGATATCCTCAGAGATAAGTGTATCCGGAATTACCATCCCAAATCTTACTCTTTTGGTGTTCTTGAATGAGAACTTCAGGTATCCCAAAGCAGACTCCTCATAAGGCGGGTGGAGTAGAGAACCTGGTCTTTTGTGGAACTTGTGTATGCTTTGGAGGTGATTGATGATCAACTTAGTGAAACGGACACCCGAAATCATAAGTGGATTAACTTTCTTCTGTCCCTCCGTATGAAGAGCCAGATTTATCTTGTCTTCTATGAATGAGTGGATACACTGAGTAAATTATTCCCATATCCTCTCAGCATTATCTATATTTGCCTTGTTGACAACACCCCACAAGATCTGCAACACTGGAGCTCTTGGTCTTTAGAATGCTGAAGTTTTTACCGTGAGGCAAAGATTGATGATAGTGGTGAGTGCCCTCCATGATTGATACATGTCATTTGTCACGACTCTAGATAAGGTTCTGACGACATTTGGGTAACCCAGTTCGTTGACAAAGGAGATTATAGTGTTAGCATTTGGTGGAGATGTGAAATTGTTGTTGTCTTAGGGTGATGGAAGTGCATCTCTTAGAGTAGCATTGGTGAGATAGAAGCGTTGTTCATCCAGCTGACAGCTGTATCCTTTGTCTTTGTCAAATATGATGGTGTCCCAGAACTGCTGGATGTAAATGGATGGAATGGAGGAGGAAGCGGTGAAAGCTTTGAAGAAGTTGGTGTTCTTCAAGATGTCCACAACTATCTTGAATATGGGATTGGCTTGAGTTCTTTCCACATCCAAGAAACAATTTCTTTTTCCCACTAGGACCCATTTGTTACGAGGCAAGATTTGCTCTTCAGAACAAGTAGGTGGAGCAGCAGCAGCAACTGGAACCACATGAGCATTGATATTTGCATCAGCCATTGAAATTGCACACATGCATCAACGAAGACATACATACAGATAGGTGATGTTAGATAAGAGCACATGCACAAGGGTTAGATAGACATAGACATAAGTTCAAGTCAAGATAGACACATTGATCATATTTGAAGTGATAGTCAACCGAGATGTACAACACTTAAGTCAACGGAAGTCAACTCATGACAGTGGAGACAAAACTCAGTGACCGATACACAATGACCAAGACTCAGATGACGCGACAAAAACGCAGCTGGGAAAAACATATCACACAAAACGCAGAGAATGCAAAAGCCAAAACGCAGAGGCCAATTTTTATTAGACTAATCAAAACGCAATAGGCAAAACGCAGTGCATACAAAACGTAGCACCCAAACACGCAAAGAATATCTTAATAAAATAGACAAAACGCAAAGGCAAGACGCAATAGACAATAAGCAATCAGACAAACGCAATTTGGACAAAACGCAGGAATAATTTATTCAAATATAATCAAAACGCAACATTTTTGAAAAAATTTGAAAATGTGGGTCCTACATTTGAACTAATGAGGGTCTTCAATCACAAAACGCAATTGATTGCATTTTTTCCTACTTTGTACAATATTACACAAAAAACGCAAGAACATACTGAAACTCAAAATGCAAATGCATATAGCAGGCAAAACGCAAAGGCATATATCATGCAAAATGCAATAAAGGATAAACAGTCAAAACGCAACCAAGAGTGATAACCAAGACGCAATCAAGAACTTAACCAAAACGCAATCCAGAACATTTAAGCCAAAACGCAACTAAAAACTTCAAACCAAAACGCAATCAAGAATAGTTAAGGCAAAACGCAACCTGGAACATTCTTATTTGCAGATTATAACTAACAAATTGACTCATCTCAAGCTTAACTAGATCAATATTTGCATTTAATTGGTACACTCTAACTAATCAACCAACAACCAATTGCCATTACACACATCGTACAAACATGATTTTGACTTAAAAAGTCAACTATTATGTGAAAATCACAAGGACCCTAAGTAATCTATTGGGGAAGCAATTAGGACATCAATTAGGCATCATTAACATGGTCTAAGGTAAACCTAGTATACAAAACTCAATTAGAGACACTAACCATGAATTGGATGAAGATTTAGCACGAAAATCTACAAAACAATCAATTTAGTAAAATGAACAATTGGTCCTCTATGTATTATGAGACTAGTAAACAACTAGCAATTAGCACCTAAGACCCTATTATTGCACATAAATGATGATATTTTCCTTTTGAGTTAACATTCGTCTAACTCCCCCCCTAAAATGTAACCCCGTTAGATACACAACCTTTCTTAATTATTTATACGATGTATCAAAATTCCCGTTAAATGTCATAAATTTGAAAAACTACTCTCCCCCT
>BQNB010206202.1:0-10564 GCA_026074375.1 Tanacetum coccineum | reverse complement strand
TCGTTTGTACAAAAAGGATCGCTCAACTTCAAACGAATTAAAAATTGACTCATTTTATAGTACATACGTTTTTTACATGCACTGTTTATCCCATTGAACCACGTAATAGTCTCTTAGTTTTTCAATAACACTATATTTTCATTTCCTCACCACTCTCATTTCATTTCATAACTCGTTTTTTATTTTTGCTTGCTTGTTTTGTTAAGTGTGCACCCGTGTGACCCTTTGGCATTTCTCTGGAAGCCATTTGTGAAACTCGTTGTGCTCTTGCACATAATCATTTCAGGCTCCCACTTGTGCAAAGCAACAACATAAAGACTGCTTTCACTGTACTAAGAGGTCCTGAGCAAGATATTGAAGTACTTAACGCACAAAAACCGATTCAATATCCATGTAGTGATTTAGGAACCCCGACAACACCTATATGACTATATCCATTCGCATTTTACGATATTTTTGGAAAGTACCAGACGTTGATGTATGTTCTTGTAATACTTTCGTCATTTCTTGCTCTCGTGAGTTGATTTGTTCTGTCATAGTGTCCCTGACACTTTGCCGCATTACCATGCTTTCACAAATCTATTTACACACGACCCAAGAAAAATATCCTTCTGTAGCATTTTCAACTTGGAGTTGTAAATTGCCAACTCGATCAACAAGCCACTTTTCCTTACATCCCACTGAATTTAAGGTTAGCACACAACGTTACGCTTTTACACAGTAACCAGGAACTAAGTCTAAACCAAGTGAAAAACAAAGTCAAATGTCCTATCACCTCAGGTCGTTGGGATGTACACCACGATTTGAGAACGCCAATTACTTCGATATAGTAATAAAATCAACAGTAAATTAATACTTTAAATATTGTTTAATTCTCAAAATTTTAAACTTTTATTATTTTTTGTTTATAACATGTATGATTTTTTCTCACAAACCTGTAAGTATTGCATTAGGATCACATCAAAACCGCAAGTTAGCATTGTAATTTTTTCCCTCTATTATACCGTCTTAAAAAAGCTCGTAGGTTGTAAATTTAACCAACCTTGTAATTTGGGGGGAAAGAAGTTCTTCACGTGACACCACGTTTTTCGGTCTTCCTCTTTCCCACTCCCTCTCTGTTCGGCTTCACCAAAACAAAAACGAAAAAAACTTTGACATAGCATTTAAGTGAACTGTCAACGTATCAAGGTATCTATCACCCTTTACCATTCCTTCCTTAGTGATTATCCTGTGTATGAAAATATCCTGTCATGTTTTTGTTTTTTTCTTGGCAATAATGATAAAAGCAAATTGCTAATTCTATACATGTTTGTTTTATATGTCACTTACTCATTTACTAGTTTATTCTCAACTGGCCATTGGTTTTGCTACTTAAAGTCGGTTGCTTGTTTCATTTTGTTTATTGTGCACAGGAAGTGCTCGATGAAATGTCTAAATGAAATATTAGTACCATAGCCCTGTTGATATGTCCATGTATGGTCTTGTTTCTGACTGTTATAGATTGATCGATGAATTTCAGCACAGTCTAAAGAAATCTTAAGTAAGCTCATCCACGTTTTGCTTACCAATTTCTTTACAATGTTATCCTAAACCAAAGTCCAGTTCTTGTGATTATTGGTCTTTCGTTATAAAACAATGACTTTCAAAGGTTAAGCTGCCTAGGTTGCTTTATTCATTTTGTCAACGTTAGATGGCTTATAGATCACCCTTATGAAATTAATTTACTAACTTCTACAACATGATGTTTGAATTAGTGCTCATCTTTGAGGTCACCCCAGTAGCTACGTAGTTGTTTGTGTATATGGCCGTTAGACCAAGGCCGCTAGGAAGATATTCCTAACGGCCTGTTTTATATCAAGTACACCAAAAGACTGTCAACACTCAAAACCTTATAAGTGAATAAGACAGACATTGGGAAAGACCAAAAGATCACAAGATGTAAAATACACTATTATCCACTGGATAATAAGATGCCCTCCGTCCTAAAAGCAGTCAACCCAGAAATCAAGGGACTTTGTTTACCAAGCATGTTACTTAGCTGACAAAAAGCAATATAGCTTGGCTCATCGTCTCCCAAGATGTCAGAAACAGTATATCCTAACAGTACTTTGAGTTGTATAAATACTCAGGGCATTCAATGCAGAGGTAACTCTCCTTTTACACATTTAATATACTCCGAATGGCCGTTAGGCATACCTTACCCAGTATCTTATTCTTACGCCTGAGCTTGGTCTTGGGATAAAACCCAGGACGAAGCTAACACGTATTGTTTTATCGACAGGATTGCTGAAGCTTAGATCCCACAAAGGACGGACAATATCCTTCCTAGCAGACCTTTGCATCAACAAATTGGCGCCATCTGTGGGTCACGTAACAAATCAGCCAAACCAGTAATAACATTATAATGGCGGGTCCAGAATCATCAACACCACCTCCTCCTTTAAACCAAGTACCACCCCAGATCAAAAAATAGCAGAAGGGCAAAGTGTTATTGAAGGGTACATATCAGCTCTCAAAACACTATGTAAAGACCGGGCGTGCTACGAACTCATTAAACCAAGACTTCTATACTTTAACGACGAAACTGAGGACGAATATGAAGTAATAATTGTTAAGAACAAAGAAAAAGGGACACCGCCCTACGACGATTTAAGTAAACCATTCAAAGCAGCTTCAAAATGCCCATTCACCAAAAGAATCATCAATTTTACAGCACCCAAACACAGAATGCCCACGAATGTAAAAATATACGATGGGACGAGTGACCAAGCGGACCATATAACCCGTTTCAAAGGGATGGGAAATTCAGCAGAATGGCCTATGCTAGTATGGTGCAGAATGGCGAAACGTATAAGCATCAATATAGTTCATTTAATGTTATTAAACTCAAATCATTCACTTCATCAATATTATTTTAACATACTTAAATTTTTGTTGTCTACATACCTGTAATTCTATTTAATATTTGGGCTGAGCTTATTCATGATTATTTCTTTCTTACTTCAGAGAGTTGGTGAAAATGCTAAAGCTAATTGGGCAAGAAAGAAGATGGCGAAAGTCACGGGTGAAAAAATTTATGCTATAGTGCGTGAAGAAGATAAGGTAATTATATGTTATTTTATGTTTCAAGGTTCTATCTCAGTGCATCTTGTGTGTTTAGTGGTACCTGTTTCATGTTTGTGACTCTCAAATCAGTTCGCATACTAGTAAAATCAAATAATCGCACAATCACACTGTAGAAAACTAACAATCAGAATTTAAACTAATGTTACATCACACATATTACGCGTAAGACAGATACTACATCAGATCATGCACAAAAGCAATAACTTTGGATACAGCTAAAAAAAAAAAGCCAAGGGCCAATTGGCAAAAACTAAGATGGTGCAAGTTACAACTAAAAAAGTTATGGCTAAGGAGCGCGTGAATAAACAGAGGTAATTACATCTGTGTGTGCAGCTCTTGATGTAAAATATGCATATGTATTTGGATGATGTATTTTGTTCGAATAGGAATGTTAAAGCGGGAAATGAGCTAACTAAAAGAGGTTGTTTTCATGTTTGTTTCTTAAAGTACACAGGATTGCGAAAACTATCGAAAGCTACAAAGCAATTAATGGAAGCGTGATTGATGATGTTTGAAGACTATAGAGCAATTCGCATCTACTTACTTTATTTTTTGTTGCCTGGCATTTTGCTACATGTATTTATATTGAATTTTGGCTTACTTTAGTCGTAATGGAAGTTGCTACTGACTATTTGAGAAAAATCCTATAAAGAGTAATTTGCAAATTTGGTTGAGGAATCTCATAAATATTTTGAAATTAGTTAGATTAATGTTCATTTTCTGTTCTAGTATTCAGCTGCAAAGTGGATGATATGTTCATGTTTTTTCTGTTTTATGACTTTCAAGTCTGCAAGTGGTATCTGTTTATCTGCAAAGCCCCCCTCCTGTATTAGTGACATAATACTGGGACTGTTACTTAGTCCTTTTGACTGTTAAGTGGCTTTTGGTAGTTATGGTTCCATTAGGAATTGTTATTCTCATGTGGGCAATGGCTGTTTTAATACTTTCAATGCATTTTGTGGATTCAAGAGTTGTATGTATTAGTTTAAAATATGTTGACTGGGTGTCAGAATAACATTAGTGCTCGATTGTCTTAGGTTTATTTGATGTTTTTGTATTTCTCTTTCTTTTGGATCCGTGGTATTACTCTATTTTAGTTAGCTTGTTAAATATAGGAAGGATGTCATGTATTGTAATGGTTTTTCTTTTTGAGTTCTATAATTCAAGGGTTGCATTTAAAAAAATGGAAGTGCACTGTAACTTAATGCTACTCATTTATGTTGCTATGGAACTTGTAATTGTTATAGAACTTGTGCTTTACATCTTGGCTACTCATTTATTAAGTAGCAGCTACTGTAATTGCTAGGAACTTGTGCTTGGCATATTATTGCTAGTGTATTTGCATTTTGTCCATTGTGCTGCTGCATTATTTGAAGGAAAAAAGTGATGCCGAACTTTCCATCCTAATATTTTTTTTGCATTTCGCTTCATGTTGTCGAACCCAAAACCAACCCAACTAAACTGAAAAAACCCTGAGCCAGCCTGAGTCCAATTCAGTTTGGTTTCGGTCCAGCTTTTCCACACCTTCCGATTTCGGTTCGGGTCTGCTTGGTTTTGGTTCAAGTTTGACCCGTTGCTCAGCTCTTACTCCATGTTCTCATATATCACCACAAAAATACAACCTGAAAGTACTTATTAAGGCACGATAAAAAGAGGGTTTGGATGTGTATATGCCCTAAGTGATCACGTAACTTCAAAAAATCATAACCATCCGTTTCTTATGACACGTAGTTGGTTAGGTACTTCTAAATTTATCAAAAGTTATTTCATTTAATTTAGTGATAAATGAAAATGTTCATCAAAATCTTTAAAATTAAAGCATCATAGTGTCCTTGATCTAAAACATATGTAAATGCAACACTTTCTGAAAAAGTCTATAAGGCAACAATCTTCAAAAGTGTTGCGTCTAAAATGCTGCAATAGCTTCATTTCTTGTAGTGACTTTAATATGATAAAATAATGCATATAACACTTTTATAAAGTGTTCTATTTTACTATATAAGATGCGACACTCAGAAAATAATGTTGCTTTAGATCCTTAAATGCAACACTTATTTAGTAAAGTGTTGCTTTATTATTATTGAAGTCTATAAGGCAACAATCTTCAAAAGTGTTGCGTCTAAAATGCTGTAATAGCTTCATTTTCTTGTAGTGGCATTTACTTTAAATTTTCAACGTTTAGTTAAATCGCGTAAACTAAAAATCAACATTCAACATAAACAGACATCAAACAAATAAAAGTTTACATCAAACAAGTGTTATATTATTTTTACGAAGATAATTTATAACTTTCACATTTTATCTTTATACGTTACGTAAAACGTTTATGTTTCGCAATAAATAACATTTTTGCATGCATGTAAACCCTTAAACCTATCTATACTTCAACAAATACCCACCATTATACCCAATACCCAAAAATTTTATCATTTCTATCCTAATATCATCACCAGCCGTGTATACATATGCAAACAAAAGAATTAAATCAAAACATTCCAGTATTTCTACTTTTACATAAACAATATTAACCTTTAACCACCATGTCCAAGCCTCCAAAAAGTTGGCACACTTTGTCTCTTTTCTTCCCTAGCCCACTTCCAACACAAGACCAAGCAACCAAGCATGCATGATAAATCTCTTTCAATCTCATCCTAAATTGTCATACTGTATTATTATAATCCCCTAAACCATGCCACCTTTTCCTTTAAAAAAAATTCAAATAATCTTTTCCCCATGCACTTTTATGACGACCCCTAAAGGGTAATACTCCAAAGTATACTTTTGATTTTGAAAGTCACTCAATTGATCCTTTCTTGCTTACACTTGTATTTATCAAATCTTGGAGACCAAACCCGTGCTTGTATCCTATCCTTTAACCGGATCAATATAGGACATCACAAGAATCCAAATTGTCTTTCCTCTTTTACTACAACAGACACATGTGACTCTAAAAGTAAAGGTTGAACATGCCTTGTTTTACTTTTAAACATAAGACTTATACTAGTACTTTCCTCACACTACAAAACACTATCTCTTTCTTCTTTTTTTTGTCTCTACCATTCCATGGCAGTAGCAAAACCATAATATTCCACACTTACAAATTGTATTAAAGTGTTCTTGAAGAGAGCACATTTATCTAATTTATCTTACTTTTTCAAAAGCAAAAGTTTTCATTTCATTGTTTCTCTCCACACATACACGACACACTTAGAGAAGAAACATGAGGGATTTTGTTATTTTATTAAGGGTTGCCAAGATTAGAAGAGCAGGTGTGATCCATGAGTCAAAAGGTTGAAGTTTTATATTTTATTTCGTTCATTCGGTGAGTTACAGTCAACACGACTTCGACACTACTCTTCCTTTTTAACTTGTTGGTTGTGTTTCTTTTTCTATTCAAACACATAAATGAAAAATAGTCTTCTTCCCGTTGATGTCTCCGACGAGTTTTGTACATATTCGGGAAAGTTCATTCCTCCCTATTTATTATGATGAAACTTCCATATATTTCGGCGAGATGTACGTACATCATTTCCAACGAGGTAAGTCCGCGTCTAATGTTCAAGATATTTTGTAACAATTTCTTGCGTTCTTTCTATGTTCTAACACGCATGAAAATTATACAGTTTCATTTCTATTGTTTTTCTCTGGCGTAGTTCGTTTATCCAACGAAGTGGGTTTCGTCACCTTTGTTCTCATCGATCTAAGCTGCGTTTAAGGTACATCATATTATCTGTTACATACTTAGTTAGAGATTAAGAGGTAGGTTTTGTCTTGCGGCCATTGTCGGAAAAATAAAAGCCGATGTCAAAAGAGAAACATGACTGTTATACATGTTAAAAGAAATTACTATTAATAAAATAATAACATCAAAGCAAAATCGGAGAATAGAAATAGGGAACATGCATGTACGATGCTAACGTACATATGTAGGGATATTTTAGCAACATTTTCATTTTGGACCCTAAACATTAAACAATTGACGACTTTAGCCCATAAAATTTGCAAATAAACTATCTTGTTTGAATAGGCTTATGGGCTTTTATTTATAGAATTCATGGTAGATAAAACGTAAAGTATACGAAGGTTTTAAAATATATGTATAAAGTATAAAATTGATGTTACGGAACAATGTAGGGTCTAGCCAAATGAAAGTGTAGTCGTTGGACTAGAAAGCTAAGACGTTAATGTTACTAGTCATTTTAGACGATATGTCTATTAATTAGTGTTACTACTTAATGCTTAGGTGGTCGAGCATTTATGGCGTTGGATATGACTCGAGAAATAGCTAAATGACCTTGAGGTGAGTTTATAGTCCCCATATTTCATTTCTTAATTATTTATCAAATCTCGGGGATGAGATCATGTTGTTTTATAAAAGGATGCAAGTACATTTTAATTCAAATATTACGAATTTGCCTAAGTAGCTATAACCCACTATGCCCATCATCATGAACTATTAATTACTGGATTGTAAGCAAGAATGTTATAAATAGATCTATTTGGAGTGACGCTCCCGTTCGGGCAAGTAGCGCTTGCTAGTATTTCGGTTGAACGGAACGACGAACGTATACCATTTTGGATCATATAGATGTTACGAGTTGTACATCTACATTGGGCACCCTCATCTAAATGTACTTGATATACATTCATTATTGAGCTTCAGTGTCATGAGGTTAGTGCATTTCGTAATATATTTTAGTGATATTGTATTCGTTGCTTTATTACAGGGAAATCTTGCTATCCGCCTCATTTAATTTATAAACCTATAAATTCACCAACATTATTGTTGACGTTTTAAAACATGTTTTCTCAGGTACTTAAGTGCTAGGTGCTAGCTTGATGTGCATTGGAGTCTAAACAATACAAGATTACTTTTCAATCGACACTTAGAGGTCGTTCTCTCATGACTTATGCAATGGTATTATGAAGTAATGCCCTCGGAACATCATTTCTGCTGCGACCCATTTTGGGGTAAACCTAATTTAATTATTTAAATTAAATAAATCTAACTGAAGTTAACTATAGGGACTAACTTGTGAAAAGGAATAAGACTAACGAAGTAACAGGTACTTAACAACATGACTAACAAAGGTAAACCTAAAAAACTAAACTGTAAAAGAAAAAATTACACAAATGGTCCCTGAAGTGGACCCCGATTACAAATTAAGTCCAAAGTGCTTATTATCAAAAAGCTATCAAAGCAAAGCTGTTAAGGGGCTCAAGGGGAGTCTTTTTTGTAAAAGCTGCATAAGCTGAAGTTAACTTAATAAGCTAGAAAAGTGAGCTTAATGGGGCTGCAGAAGCTAAATAAGCTTATGGCTTATTTTTCTTGGCTTTTTGGGATTTAAGCCAACAAATAAGCTAGAAACTAGGGGGATAGATAAATAGGGAGAGGGGAGTCCTAAATATAAGCTAAGGTATCTAGATTAAGCCCTAAAATAAGCTGAAAAGTACTTAAGCTATAATGATAGTTTTAAAAGAAAACAGAAAAAGGGCTACTTTAAGCCTAGAATAAGCTAACTAAATAAGCAATCTAAATTAAATAAGCTGCTAAACCTACTAGAACTACCTATAAGCTATAATAATAAGCAATAAAAACCTAGAGCTTAATTGCAAGTAAGCTAGAAAAAGGGGGCTGAAAATGGTGCTCAGCACCAGGGTAACATGCAACAGTGGCTAGGGGGCTTTTTTGGCTTATGAAAATAAGCTCTCAAGGGCTTATTACCTAAAATCAATCACAAACAGATAAAAAGGGGTGGTCAATGAGCTTATTCTCAAAGATTGGGCTTCTAATGAGTACTTTAACCTGCTGAATATGGGGCTTAAAAATGGCTACTTTCAAAAATCATGCATACATACACTTTTTGACTCAAACTTGGTGTGTCACAATGACAGGACAAGGGGTGGGTAAATGGCTAGAAACAACAACAAAAAGCACAACAATAGTGTGCTTAAGCTGCATAAGCAGCTTGAGCACTTAAGATCAATTTGGCTTATTCCAAATTTGACAGAATACAAAAAGGCACTTAAAAACTTATTTTAAAACTAAAAATGGTGATTTAAGTGGCTTAATTAACCCCACACACTCAGCCAAAGTTGGCTGAGTGCACTTGACCCATGCCAATTCCCATTTGACCCATTTTTAAGGCTAAACCAAACACTCCCTTAATTTATAAATTCGGGTTTTTAGCCCTTTTTCAATGAAGTAAAGGGGTAAGATAAAAGTTATTAAGTTGAACTTAACAACTTTTATACATGTTTATGCAAGTTTAAACAGAATTGAAAGCTTAACTTACACTTTAAATTTTGAGAAATGTAATAACACAAAAAAAAACTTATCTTTTATTAAAACTGGAAATAATACAACACAAGCTTTAAATAAACTGAATACAATAATCTTAAAGCAAACTTGATTAAATTTTACACTAAAAAAGTAAAAACGGGATGTAATATGGTGTGGTTCGGCTTGGTCTTGGCTCTTTTATACAAGTCCTTTGCCTTCTCTTTGTCTTGGGTTGTGTTAGCTGTGAGTGTACAATACTTTCCCAAGGTAATCCTAGCCCTTCGCTTGCCTTGAATACAATCTCACCATTGAAAGGGTGCTTCGGGTTGTGTGATTTTGCCAGGGGAGAGGGTATAGGGGCAATGGGTTGTGGGAAATGGTGAGGGGTGAGCTGGGAGTGTACTAGGGAGGTGGTATGGGCTAGAAACCGTGGGGGAGAGGCGGTTTGGGTTTTGGCGGGTAATGGTTTGAGTACAGTTATGGTTGCAGTTTAAAAGAAAAGAATGGGGAAGATGCAAGAGTGCCCCCCATACTTTCTTTCTCTTTTCATTTTATTTTTAAACCCTTTTTTAGTTATAACCGAGTTTGGAAAATAACACATTTGGTCCCTCCGTTTTTATAACTAAAAGATTAAAAAGAGTTTTGGCAAATTGCAAAAATGGTCCCTGCTGTTTTATAACTAAAAGGGTAAAAGGAGGTTTTGGCAAATTGCAAAACCAGCCCTTGTGTTTTATTTTTCTATTTTTCTTTATAAAACAACTTTTAAACTTGGCATTTTTGGCCCTTTTCTTTATTTTTATCATTTTTAATTATAAAACAAGGTTTTTAAAATTTACATTTTTGGTCCTTGAGTTTTATAAAAAAGGGTATTGGGCTTGTATTGGGCCCACTGGGTTTGGGTTTGGGCCCAATAAGGTGTGTGGGCTTGTATTGGGCCCAATTGAGTGTGTCTGGGCCCAATAAGGTTTAGGCTTGGTTATTGGGCTTTTTCAAGCCCAATAAGGTTATGAAGTGGGTTTTGTGTGTACAATGGCTGAGATTGGCTGTAACTGGGCTAGGATTGGGCCTTCAAAGTCTTCACAGTCTTTGTCAATTGCACACAAATGGGCTGTTGTAATTGATTGAGGGCCCATTTGGTCTTCACAGTCTTCATAA
>BQNB010206201.1:0-10564 GCA_026074375.1 Tanacetum coccineum | reverse complement strand
CTCTTACTCAGCATCTTTGATATTATTTATTGACTTAGAGGATACTTCTTTTCTGTAAACATATGTATGCCAATTCCATTTTGCATTATCAGAATGTGAACTCCACAGAAATCACATAAACTCCAACTTATCAAATTATACTCATTCTGATTCATCCATATTTCACTCTCCTCATCAGGCTCAAAAAGTGTATGCAAGTCTCCCCACAACATTAAATCATATCCTTCTGATTTGAGGAACTATACCTTTATTTAACCAGCCTGTAAAACTTCACTACATCTTGTCTATCAAAATCATATAACATCTCACTCAGAATCTTGTAGTTCTTTAGCTTCCAACTCCACTGATGATATTGGTAATAACATGAAGTTTTCTACCAAAGGTGTAAGTTCTTCCAATCCACATTGGATACTTTATAGTAGAGACAACACTTCTACTGCAAACATTTCTTCTCTTGGAACTATATCTAAATCATTTTTAAGTTCTTCTTCTCATCCATCTTGTTTCTAACCTTTGTTTCTTAGCAGTACTTCTTGTTCTTCTTCTAGGAAGATATTTCTTCCTCTTTCCTGTAGTCTTCTTAGAGATATCTTTCTCAATTTGTTCTTCTTTAATTTCTTGAAACTCAGCAGGCTTCTTCTTTTCCTTTTCAATTTCCAAATCCATAGGCACAAAGTTATGATTGAAATCCCATACCTTTTCAAAAATTGGCCTAATCTCATCATAGCTCATTCCTTCAAAGTCTTTCATCTTGTAATTACTTTGATTCTTTAAGTAGACAATCATGTTCTTCCTTGCTTGAGCTTCTGACTTATTTTATTCTTCAAATCCCAATACTTTTTGAAGTGATGATCATCTCCAATAATATCCTTAGTTGTCCTAGGTTCAGATGGTAGCTCTTTACTCTTGCTTTCCAGCGAATGCTAAAGAGCTGTCTTGCTATCTCTTCATCTCTTGCTATTTGAGCTCTTTCCTCTTTATCAACTTGTTCTTGTAATCTGATAGCTTCTTCTAAACCCAGTCTCTCTTGTTCCAATAACTTCTTGGACTTTTTCTCAGGTTCTGGTTCAGTCATGATTGCTTTGCCTTTATCCTTCCTTGCCTCTTTACTCCTTCTGCCATATACAACTCTACCAGCAGTACTACGAGTTTCTCTGGCAGTACTAATATTTATAGGAGCAGTACTAACTGTAATACCAGCAGTACTATCTTCTGGTTGTCCTTCTTTAGCAGTATCTTGATCATGAACAACTTCATCATCTTGAGCAAAGTAGGTATTAAGGTCTTCATCTATGTCAGATATCTTCCTCCCCTGTTTGGAAGAATCATCTTCTTCATCCTCTGAAAGCACAACCCTTGCTCTCTTCCTTGCTTTCCCAGTCTTGACTTTAGACTCCAACTTCTTAATCCTGAGAATAAGCTTAGTGAATGCAGCACTATAAGTTTGCTTTGTCCTCTTCAAATCATCCTCCAAGACTCCAATCCTTTCAGACAATTTTGTAACCAAATTCATCAATTCTATTAGTTTCAGGCTACCCTCATCACTTCCATGTGAGTGAACAGCATGGAGAGGTGATTCATTGGGTGATGGAACATGGTACTCTGCATCAGGTGAAGGTTGAGGTTCAAAGGTAGGTCATTGAAGTGAAAAGATAGTGAAGGTAATGATGTGATCCTTGTTGGTGAAGATGAAGGTGTAGGTGAAAGTAACATATTATGGAAAATAATCAATTTCTACTCCTGTATAACCTTTGGTAAGTCTCCTCAATGTTTGCTAAAAACCTTGTTATTTAGAGAGGGTATACAGATATGTGCTGTAAAATGTGTCTTAAGCTATTTCTTCTGCATATCTAGGCAAATTTGAATAAACCTAGGATACATTAAAAACTTATGGGGACTTCCTATGGTTGATGACCAATATGTCAAAAATCCATCCTGAGAGAAGTTGATTTCCTATTTGTTGCTAAGCAGTAAAGCAGTAACTATGTAACTAACTTATATTTCTCCAAGCAAGACTTCTTAAGTCTAAGACAATGAAGTAGAGTATGTATAAGAAACCTCCATTGAGGTGAGAAAACACCCTTCTGAAAAGTTAACTTATCTGAATTTGCTTGATATCCCATGAGTGCAAGCTGCTCAAAAATCTCTGAGTTGGTAATAGAAGTGATACCATCATGATCTTCCAACTTGAGATGTCTTCTTAAGGAGGCTTCAGTGATAGCCTTGGATTGACCATCAATGATAAGCAGTGATTGTTACCCCTCCCTATCATTGTCGAGTAAAACTTCCGCAGTTCTCTAAAATGTTTGATGAATAAGAATATAGATTTCCTGGCTTCTTATTGAAGCATAGTTGATAATGACTTTAAACTTCTGGAAGTCAATAACTTGATGAAATCCCTCACTCCTTGTAGACTTTTCTAAGAACGCAGCCATATTGTGCTTATCACAAAATTCCAAACTAACCATGAGTAAAAAGGTGATTAATTAATGGATTAGTGATCGATTAGGAAAGGTATTGAATGCTTGGAGAAAGTTAATTGAGATTATTTTAGAGAAACCGTAAGAGATACGGTTGACCGCACTTAAAGACATTTGTAGTTATTCGGTAGAGTAAATTCAAGCGAATATATAGAAAGATCACGAAAGTCCAATTAGTCAAATCCTATATCGTAGGTATTTGGCAGAAATATCTCAATGGCTCTATTAATTAATGAAAAAATCTGTTAGGGCTCAAACAGTGCTAACGATCATCCAGCAGTACCAAATTTGGTCTAGCAGTACTAAAATAAGCCTAGCAGTATTAACTTCTCCACCAAAAGCAGTAAACAAAACTCTAAACAGTGTGTATCATTCAAAAATAGCTTCACATAATTCCTCCTTTGCTTTTTTTAAGCTGCCACGTTTCATCCTCACTTCTTTTAACTACTCACTTTGCAACTCTTGTCTGTTTTTCACACATCTCTCTATCTTTGTTTTTTTTTTTTTTTTTTGTTTTTTTTTTTATAATCTCACCATTCTCTCTATTCTTTTGGCTTAGCAACTTTACACAAATATAGTTTTTGGCAAACTATTCACTATCACCATAACGGATTTTGAGTAGTCTTACCAATATTGTTTGCTCTAGACTAGCCAATCTAGCATTGTAAAAACATGGTGCAATTGTATAACCATATAGTTTTGAGTAAACTATCAACTATCAACGGATTTGAGAAGTCTTTACCAGTAGCCGTTTGCTCTGGACTAGTCAATTCTTGATGTCTATTAGACATGGTGAACTGATGACCATTTGTTGTGTGGTATTAAAACCAACACTTGAAGAACGAACAATATTCCTCCCCTCAAATAATGAACCATTGAGTAACCAATTTCACACTTCATTGTTTATCCTAAAAGAGTTAGCTCAAAACCAAGAAAAACATAATCTAACCATTTTTCTTGTTTAGAGCATTATTAAATGGATAACTAACAAGATTAAACGAGTGAGACATAGAAAAAACTAGCATTAACTAACTATAAGTAACGGTTTGTCAACAGTCTTAAATATAACTAGCAGTACTAATTATAACTAGCAGTATTAATTTACAAAGACTTAACGAACTAATCAATTCAACAACTTATAAAAAACCAAACAAAGATATGGGTCCATTAGGGATTTAGCTTCCAATACTTTGAGACCAAGAAACTGAAATCTATCACATCAAAACCTTTGTAAGAAGATCATGCTAACATTATGTTCAGAGTGTAATTTAGGCCATTTGAATCAACTTTTTAGCATTGCAAGTCTTCTATAAAATGACGCTAATCCTATATGTTTTGTTTTTAGAATGTTTGAACAGGATTTTCTATATGCAGATAAGTACTATTATTGTTTCAATATAAATAACAGTATTCATGAAATTGTACCCATAGTCCAACAGTTGGTTTTGTATCCAGAGAACCTGTCCATAGCAACTTGCAGCAGCCACATATTCAACCTTAGTTGTAGAAGTGGCAAATACAGTTTGTTTCTTGCATTGCCAAAATATCAGCTTATTTCCCAAAAACTAACAACCTCTAGTGGTTGACTTTCTATCTTGTGTAGCTCCAGCATAGTCACTATCAGTGTAAGCAACTAATTCCAAATGATAATCCTTATAATACCAAGAGTTCCTAAAGTATGGTTTCCTTTAAGTATCTAAAGATTCTCTTGGACATCTACGAGATGGGATGTCTTTGAGAAAACTTGAAACCTTACAAACATGCACAGACTACCCCCCCACCCCTCCCGCCCCCAAACCACCACCAATCCCACCCCACCCCCACTAATATCAAACAGAAAAAATAGGAAAAGTAACTGCAAACTGATGATCTGTCCTGGATGATGTAGGTACATCAAAGATCCTGATCATAGATCTATAAAGATGTTCATCAACATCAGCAGCATCTCCCATCTTAACCAAAGGCTTTTCTAATCTAGTTGGAGTTAGAGGCAGACTTCACATATGTATAGTTGTAGTACTCAAAATATCATTGAACATATATTCTTGACTGATAAAAATGCCTTTCTTTTTTTCTGTTGGATTTGTAAACCCAGAAAAAGAAGGTAAGTTCCTCCCATAAACTCATCTGCAACTATCTTTCATAACTTCTCATATTCATCACATAACTCCTTATTTGTAGATCCAAAGATAATGTCATCCACATATCGAATTGAACAATCAAGATATGTCCCTTTTTTCCTGAATGAATAATGTTTGGTTAAATCTTTCCTCTTTGAAAACCATTACACAACAGAAAATTTGCCAAAGTGTCGATACCAAGCTCTTGGTGCTTGATGCAGGTACATATAATGCTTTCACTAAAAACTACCTTATAGACTTTATCAGGATTGGTCAGGCATCTTCAAAACCTAAGGTGACATACATAAACATCCTCTTCAATCTATGACCATACAGGAAGACACTTTTTAAAATCGATATGGTATAAAAAAAGACATAAATCCCATATAGGAAGCATAAGCTAAGAACATTCTTATTGCCTCAATTCTAGCCACAAGTGCAAAGACTTCATCATAGTCTATGCCTTCTTCTTGAGTATGTCCTTAAGCAACAAGTCTTGCTTTGTTTCTGATGAACAAATCTCCCCATTCATCTTTCTTATTTCTGTATACCCACATTTGTACCAATTGCTCTATGACCTTTAGGTAAATCTACAATAATCCAGACCCTTTGTAGTTTGAACTGTAAGAGTTCCTCCTATATTGCTTCTACCCATGTTGGATCACTAAGAGCTTTAGAATCTCTTTTTGGTTCTTCATAAGAGAGGAAACAAGCAAAAAGACATGTATGAATATCCAGAAAAGTCTTCCCTTCATATATAGCATTAAGACATCCTTGTTCAGAGTAAAGAAGTTTCATTCCTTCTTGTTTGAACAATGACTGAACATCACCAATCATTAAGTTTAATTGGGGTGATCTTGTGAATTCTTGTGTGAAGATGGTAGTACGCCATAAGATTGTGTAAATGATCTCCAATTCAACTTCTTGGTCCATCCACTTGGTTTTTTCAGATGCATGACTATGTCCCTAACCAAGCTCATCAGGTAAGCAGTATTAACTTCAAGGATAGCAGTAACTAACTCCTCTACTACCAGTATTAATTATTAGTCTGCAATACAAACTTGTTGAACAGCAGTACCATAGTATCCTTAAGACTTTTAATATAATAGGATACCTAGACTTAACGAGTGGGTAACTATATTCTATCATTCATCATGAGACTTTTCATTTTCTGTAGCAATAATTCTCATCTGTAACCCATACTTTATCTTGTATTTAAGCATCCAAGCACCAGATCTTGGTGCCTCACACCAAAATATGAAGCAAACTCCAAATTTGGCATTAAACCAATGCAAATCTTGATTATATTGAACTAGTTGAAAAGTAATGTACTAGACTCAGAAACTCCTTGTATACCTGCAAAGTCATAGAAAAATGTCCCTGCAATACTGGTACATAATTCAGTGCTTGGGTAGAGAATCAATATCAAATATCCACTGGACATTTCGCTTCTATCATCGGCTTAGTACTCTAAGAACCCCAATATTCAAGGTTTTCCTAAACTATTTCTGCTTCTAGGTTGTATACCCAAAAAGCTTTGCTACTTAAGGAATATCCAACAAAGAAAACCTTCATCACTCTTTTCCATCAAACTTGCAAATTATCTAAGGTATTAGGAATAGTAACAAGACATCCAAGGGTTTCATAAAGCCTATAGCAGGTTTAAAAAACCTCCTAAAGAGTTCATAAGGAGTCTTGTTATGAGTGCCCTTGACTATTAAGTCCCTATGTTGTACAAAGCAAACAGTAGTAAACTTCATTCTGCCCAAAAATGAGTAGGTAACTTAGAGTCAGCTAACATTGTTCTAGCAACTCCAATCAGTGTCCTAAATTTGGGGGTGTAGCATCTTTTCAAGCTACACCATTTGCTGAGGAGTCCTAGCTACACTATATTCTCTTTTAATACCTTTTTCCCTACATAAATCATCCATCACTTTGTTTTTTAAACTATGTCCCCATTATCACTTTCTGATTATATTTTTACTTTCTTATCCACTAGGTATTCAACTTCTTGATACAAAATTTAAGGATTCAACACTTGTATCATCCTTAGTTGTTAAAAAGAAAACCCATGAAAAATCTACTATAAATTCATCAGTGACTACTAAGTAGTACTTTTTTATGCATTAGACAACTAACAGAAAAGTTGGACCAAAGAGATCCATTAAAATGCAGCATAAACAATGGCTTAGTAAATATGAGTTACAGGCCTTGTCCTTACAATAGGCTCTCTATGCTTTTGCCTTTTAAGACAGGCAACACATGTTAGGTCAGTTCATCAAATCTTTTAAGGGCAAATCTCTTACAAGTTTTCTTTGACAAGTATTAATAATATTCTTAAAATTTATAAATGACCAAGCCTATTATGCCAAGAGCAATATGATTCTTCAGATGTAACCTTTGCAACTAGACAATTTAAACCGTAATCTTTAGGAACTATGTTTTTTATATCAAAACTATACATGATATCCTGTCAAGGAATTTAAAAGTATCTTGATTTTCATCAGGCAACTTAAAATTAGGAGAATATGACAAGACATTCAGAGTCAGAAAAAGCACATAGTTCTTTTTGTCACACATTTGTGAGACACTAAAGAGGTTAAACTTTAACTCTTTGACAAAGTATACATCATCAAATCAGATTATCAGTTTTAATAGAAACCTTTGTTCCAGTAATGTCTGCCTGCCCATAGGCTCACTCCACCAAAAGTAACATAACCTCCATCAAAAGGTCTTGATGGGGCTATGTTTCCAGTCATGTGCCTTGAGCATCCACTATCAACAAAGCCTTTATCATTTAGTTGTGAATTGCTCTGCACAAAAAAACTTATGAAGTTAGTTTTTTTTGGGGACCCAAGCCATTACTGACTTGGATCTGCCTTGTGCATCAATGTAATTAATAATTTGTTTAAACCAGTGGATCCACCATTTTGGTTTGATGGGTCTCCAAACACAACATAGCCTGATGGCTAAACAACATAAAATCCCGCTTGCCCTGACATTATAACATTTGATCTAATGGCCTAACCAGTATTAAACCTTGTGATTAAATACCATTTTTGTTAATGCTGTTCTCTTGTAAAAGGGCCTGTCAACAGTTGATTGTGCTTGATTTTGAAAATTTGTCCTTGGTCTAGCACAATGAATTGTTGAGTTGGGGTGAGCAGTATAAAAAGGCCTAACAGTATTAAAAGACCTAGCAGTACTAAAAGGTCTACCACTGTTAACAGACCTAACAGTATGAACAGGCCTTGCAGTATTAAAAAGATTTTAGGCCAGGTCTACATTAAGACTGCTCTTGGAGCACCCCATATGTTTTATGCACTTGGATGAAGGTTTTTAGAATAGTAGTCATTTATCCTTTTTGTTTATAATTATTTCTACTTACTATTCTTTCCTCTGTTGTTCGGACAGCTGTATTGAATGTGATCAAAAACGTTCATCAGATAAAACATGTTTTGTTATTAAATTCACAAAGTTTACATCCTAACTGATTGGATTTTTGACCATTCTAGTTCCTTTGGTTCCCCAAGTCTTCTGTGACATGAACATCTCACCAAGCATACTTCACTGGCTTCCCTAACGGGTTATTTCTATTTAAGCAGCAAACTTAATAAACAGTGTTCTTTTCAGGCTTAGTCTTAGACCCATCTTATCTTGTGCCAAACTCCTTGTTCCTCATCATCTACACCAATCCTCAATAATTGTGAGCATCATTATTCTCCAAACTTTCTTAGGTTCTAACTTTCACTTAACATTCTTACTAGTGTTAGACCTACAACCTTCAACAAAGCTACTTTTAACCTGTGATTCTTGTTCTTTTACTAAAGACTTATCAGCATATCTAACTGTCCTTTTAACTAGTTTTTCTATTTGATTGACAGACTCTACATGATTAGCAGGATAGAAAAAACGTTCCTTTCAAATCTTTGTCAACCTTAAGTGGAGACTCAACAGAGCTGTTTTTAGTAATCAGTCATTGATATTGTTCCAAGAGTCATGAGTATTCTCCTTAGAATTATCTGACTCTTTAATCACAACCAGATGGTAGGCTTTAAATCTATAAATCCAAGGATCATACCATTAACCTCAGGCTCTTTTGGAATTCTTCTCAAGACCTACATAAGATAAGTCTAAAAGTTGTTTAGTCCTATTAAGAATCAAAGGATGAGGTGAGGGGATAACATTATAACCTACTCCTTTCTTGCTTTTGTCAGTTATCTGACTTTCTAACATCTGTTCTAAGTCTTTTGCAGATTTTTCAAACTTTGCAATCTTAAACTCAAACCCCTCTTTTTCTTGTTTAACCTTTTCAAGTTCAGCCCTAAGTAATCCCATCTGATATTCTTTGCTATCTACACTTCTTTTAAGTAAAGCAATTTCCTCAGAGAAAAGAACTTCATGTTCTCTATATTTAACAATTTGACCTTCTAAAGTTGCTAAACCTCTTTTGTATGTAGCTGCTTTAAAATCAGTATCACTTAATTTAACAAGCAAATCATCATACTGTTTCTTTAGAGCTTCATAGTTTCTCAGACAAGTTTTTGAGCAAGATTTGTTATTATTTACCTTAGAGTCTGATAGAGCCATAAGAGCCATCTCTTCCTTGTAAGTAAAGAGTTCTTCTTGTTTGTTTCTTCTAGATCAAAGTTTCAGAACACAAGCTCTGATACCACTTGTTGATCCCACGCCTTGATCGATTCTTTACCTTGTAAAGAGTATGTTACCTTGGATAAATCCAAAATAACAAAGGTAGAAACTTTGTGTGTATATCAAAGAGTATGCGGAATCTACTCTTTAATACTCTAGAAGTATTAATCAATGAAACAGTAATTATGAACACAAGATACAACCAAACGCTTCAATATTATTGATAAACAACAATACGAGTACTCTTGACCTAGTACTAGGGTTTACAACCTTGAAGCTATGACAATGAGATGCTGTGTATGTATCTGTATGATAATGAGATGAATGAGATGATTGAGATGTGTTAAACTAGATGCCCTAGGATCTCTTTTTATACACCAAGGAGTCCTAATGAGCTTACAATACTTTCCTAAATATTTAGTCAAATATATTAAATACAATGACTAAATATTAAATACTTTCTTAAGTATTTAATCAAATTCTCAATCAGCATTAATCTCTTCAATCATCATTAATCTTCAGTCTTCAGTTTGACTAATCAGCATTAACTTTAGTCAATTAGCATTAACTTCAGTTGAAACAATAAGAAGACTTTCAGCAGCATTAACTTTCTCACCAACAGCAGTAATCTTGAACCAGCAGTCTTAAGTCCTTCAACAGTCTTAAGTTAGTACTAGCAGTACTAACTTACTCTAACAGTATTAACTGACTGATTTAGTACTGGCAGTTGTAATCTTGAGCAGTACGAACTGTTTTCTTCTAGTAGTACTAACTGTTGGCTTAGCAGTACTAACTTTTCCCTTGGCAGTACTAACTCTGAAGTGTTTAATTCCCAACATGGTAGGACCCACTTTTTGGGAGTTTTAAAAGGCTAATAAACTGATAATAAAGTATCCCAACCCCGAGAACCCAAAAACTTATAATAAAAGTTATATACTAGCTAAAATGGACTCGTAAGGCTTATTGGACCACTAGGCTCAATGAAACAAAATGGACTATATGGACTTAGCATTAGGCCCAACTTACTTGGACATTATAAATGGACTAAGAACTGGTCTTAAAATGATAATATCCATAAAAGAGCTTAATGGACTTGGTTAATGGGCTTAATGGGCTTTTGGGCTAATATGGACAATACTAGTTGAAATGGCTAAAAGTGGCAAACTAAAACATGTAAAAGCTTAAGTTTAAAATACTTACATTATATAAACTTGATCATCATGTTAAATACATGTATATATATATATATATATACATATATATATATACATATATATATATACATATATATATATATATATATATATATATATA